>LS488888.1:3976-23437 GCA_900490705.1 Pristionchus arcanus | reverse complement strand
AAAAAATACGTTGAAAATTTCGGATTTTTTTGGCCGGGGTCTGTAACTTTTCGGGGAGTACACTAGAACCCTTCATATTGGGCCAGATATCAGCACTTGGTATGAGAACATCACCCAAAAAATATTGACTTGGGTTGCAGAAAAGCCGCGCATCGGGTTGCTCCGTTCTCTCGTGAAAGGTCTCTTAGATCTATTGGATTAAAATTGTAATAATTGGTCAATTGCTCTCAGATTGTGAGAATAATCATATATGTACGAAAGATTTCTTCAGAATAAGTTATGAATTGAACATGTTTGTGCTGTTCCAGGCAATTGACGGTTCCTTGCGTGCCGATTCGCTCTCATTCGCCTATCCTTCCGCGCCGAGCAGAACCGTGCTAAGCGATGTGTCGTTTGCGGTCGAGCAAGGTAAGCAATAATGCCAAATTATCGAAACTAATACTGAATTTCATTCCAGGAAAGTCAATCGCCTTCGTGGGCCCTTCGGGCGGCGGAAAGAGCACGATTGTGAGCCTGCTGGAGCGATTCTACGATCCGCAGGCCGGCAGTATGGTAGGGATGTCCAACCAATTCCAATACCCAATTAATTGATTTTGCGGCCGCTCACTCCTTCGGAAAATGAGGAATAAAAGTCAAGTAATTGGTCAACCCAATACCAATTACCCAATTAATTGGTCTGTGTATTGGGTATTGAATTGACATCACTACAGTATGGTAGGAAGATAATATAGAAGATTTTTTCAACGAAGAAGATGAGAAAAATTGAATCTATCTGATTGTAAAATTAAAGGGTCTGTGAAACTCACTTGGTCCAATTTTACTCATAAGCTTTCCATGCTTTATCGCTGTGGACCTTTTTTTTGCGGCATGAGAGGGCAGTTAATATTTTTTTTTTACATTCCAGCACCTCGGCGGCACCGCCTTCTGCTCCCTGTCTCACCACGCACTCCGATCGGCCGTTGCTCTGGTCGGACAGGAGCCGGTGCTGTTCAGGGGAAGTGAGTCTGGAAGGAATGGCTTTGCAACAAATGTCTCTTATCATTTTGCGTGCTCTTGCCCTCCGGAGTCCTCTTGTCCTCTGAATTCTTCATCCTCACACCCTTACGCTTCCAGCCATCGCCGACAACGTCCGCCTGGGCGTTGAGGGTGCCACCTGCGAAGACGTCAGAGCTGCCTGTCAACTGGCGAACGCCGCCGCCTTCATCGAGGCCCTGCCGGAGGTCATATTTGCTTTTTGACATTGAAAAATGTAACGAAAAAGTCCATGTAAAATATAAATTTCGGCAAAGGGCCGTAGATGTCGTAGATGTGAGTTATTTTGCGATACATTTTCAATGTCAGGGTTACGCAACGCTAATCGGTGAAAGAGGCGGATCCCTCTCCGGGGGTCAGAAGCAGCGCATCGCCATTGCACGGGCGCTCGTGAGAAATCCGCGAGTGATCGTACTGGATGAGGCAACGAGCGCATTGGATACGGAGAGTGAGAAGGTGAAACTGGGAATTGTTACACTATTATTGATGATCACTTAGCCCGCCATGGTGGCTAGCTAGCCTTGCGAGGCCTACCGCCTTCACTTTTTTACCTTAAAATTTTAATAAAAAATTGCTGTCAGGCAGTGCGCGAAGCGTTAGAGACATCATCTCAAGGCCGAACTTCCGTGATGATAGCGCATAGATTGGACACAATCAGACATTGTGGTAAGTTGAGAGATGAGCTTTTTGAATTATACAAATTAACATAAATATATCTTTTCAAAACTTTTTTTGCAGACGATATCTGCTACGTGGAAAAGGGGCGAATCGTGGAAAGAGGCAGCCATTCAGTACTGATCGCGAGAAAAGGCAAATACTACGCACTAACGAAACAGCAGAACTCGAACTAGATCAGCCGTCCGCTTATTGATTTGTTCCTCATTATACTCTTGGTTGTTGTAATTTTAAATTAATTTCCGCCAACGGTTCGGCTAAAATAACATGTGAATAAATCGTTTTGCTGACCTCTAAACCTCGTTTCTTTGCCACTTTGGCCACTGTGGAATAGCAGTTGAACAAATAAACCGGGCGCGCGCTCTTTTACTCTCCTGAGTCACACGTTGATCCGATCCGATTACCAAACTCTACCTTCGGAGAGAACTATTGGCGGTAACTAGTGGAGGGCAACTGCCGGCTTTCCTCATCCACTCTTCCCTTGAAATATTTCTGGTGGATGCGGAAATGCAGGAGCGCTGTTGTTGCGGGTGCTTCTCCATCACAGTAAGCTCAGATTTTTCTTGGTTTTATTTCTGCGCTGGTTGGTGTTGTTCTGATCCGTATCATCCCTTTAGTGTTTGATACGATGATTGTTTCCAGCTAATTGCGTATTCATTCCAATTCATCAGCAATGTCCTGGTGATTTTCGCGTGTTGGCTGAAAATAGCAGATCTCATGAGACCGATCATTATTGAGACTGTCAGCTTTTTTAAAACCCGATCTTGAAGTAAAAAATACAATTCTTTCAGATACTAGCTGATATTTTGCTAGTCTTTGCTTATATCGGATTTCTCGTTAGTCTCTTTGATCATTCTCTAATTCCGGATGACCTCAAAGAACTCAAGTAAGGGCTAATTAAACATAAATAATTAATTAATTAAAATATTAATTTTAGAAAACAGTTTCCCGTACTTTTCGTGTACATTGCAATCGTGTTGGTTAGTCTTGGATTCGGACTGAGTTTGGTATTTTCGCATTGGCTATTTGGCGTCTTCAAGAGATGCCAGAAATACATCAAGGAGCAAGAGAGGTAAAATATTCATTGTATATATTTATCGATTTCATTGTTTGCACCAAGAAGTGAGAAGGCAAGTGAACAAAAATTATGCTTAAACATTGAAAAAAATGTGAAAAAAAGGAGGGGAAGAACACAAATGGTGGACGGGGCAAAAGTGATGAAAAAACAATTCAGGTTACGGTACGGTGATCAAGAAGCATTAGTTACAATACGGGACGAAGAATTATGAGCTGATTACATTTGTACGTTTTCTGAATAAATATGTCTTGGTTGATGAATTGCGATCAAAATATTTGAAAAATTGTAAAGATTTTGTTGGGCCATATGAAAATATGTTTGTGCTTTCACCAGATAGACAAAAAATGAAGAATTGAATAGTGGTATGGATTGCAAAAACAATTTTTGTTCTGCACGCAAAATCACATCATACTGCACCTACTGGTCATCTGCGAGAAGTCAAGCTTGAATTATATCTAGATACATTTGAATATGATGGTCCGATAGTTGTGAAACGATGTTTAGTATGGAAAATGCACTAGCTTACATCACACTACACCTACTCGTCAACCTCGAGAAGGCCGACTGTTCCGTCGCTTTCTGATACTGGGCCGGCGTGGCCTCCGTTACCCACCAGGGCACCTGTTCCTGGCTCTTCTTGGGCTGATTGGCGTGATCGAGACCGTCGATTGATCGGACGTCGTCCTTCTCTTCCTCGATGATGAGGTCGGCGTCTTCCTGAATATTTAAAAAAATTATCATAATTATTGGGCGTTACTATGTTACTGAAAACGTTTTTGATTACGTGAATTAGTGGATTCATCAAATTCAGAGGAAATTTTACCAACTGCTTATGAAAGTGCAAGAATTACCAGATAGCTGAGCTTCCGTATCTGCGGTTGGGTGAGTGTTCGCTGCACCTTTGCTCGGTGCTCACTGCGCAATCGGACGGGCGAATCCATGACTGGAATTGGGAAATAAATTCGCTAGCTCGATCATCCTTCGGTTTTCATAGACTCGGCTGGTGTAGTACCACGATTCATCCTATGACAGATACGTGATAAAAGTGAAAAATATCTTACCATTTTCGCTCGGCACCGCATTCCTTTTCACTGGGGATCGCGAAGTGGGTGGAGGAGGACGAGCGGGTGGCTGGGACTGGAAGATGTATTTACATCCTTCGGTTTTCATAGACTCGGCTGGTGTAGTACCACGATTCATCCTATGACAGATACGTGATAAAAGTGAAAAATATCTTACCATTTTCGCTCGGCACCGCATTCCTTTTCACTGGGGATCGCGAAGTGGGTGGAGGAGGACGAGCGGGTGGCTGGGACTGGAAGATGTATTTACATATTTAATTTTAAAATAATTAATAAAAAATAATTTTTAATTAATAAAAAATAATACCTTCGGCGTGGCAGGAGTTAATGGGTTCATCCAACCAGTTGAAGACGGTGTTAACGAGTCTTGCGGGCAGCGCTTCCTGAAAATAATATATCTGATATTCATCATTGATAAGAGTTCCTTTTAGAGTTACTTCATCTAGCACCTAGAAACTCTATTCACTACGCACTCTCTCTCGCCTCTCTGATCGCTGAGAGAGTGTGCAAAATGAAGAGACGGCGACTCGTATCTCACATTTAGCCCACAGTCAGCTCACCTAACAACCGCCTCCAGTTCTCGATCGAACTCCGTCTGCGGCGCTTTCCTCTTCAGTCTCGGCGTCTCAGGCACGTGTCCTTGGTTCATCGACTCTTCCTAGAAACACATACATTTTCCGATTTTTTGTGAAATTGTTCTATTCGTTTTGATCGATGTGGAAAAACATCAATTGACCCAGAATATCTAATATTCTGACCAAATGTTCCTCCTGTTCCGTGATCAGCAATCGCTCAAGTCTCGGTGTTATCGGGGTACAAGCCGAGCTTGGCCCTGGGCGTTCGGACGACTGGGCTGGTGTAGTACCGCGGTTCATCCTGTACAAATAGTAATATACTATTCTGTTGTGTAGAATGTATGATAAGAACAAATGGTAACTTCAACGTTTGCTATCTCAAATACCTATTCAAACCATAGTCGTACGTCGCGGCTGTGAAGTGTTGGATGCGCTTCGTAAGGGCCTTCTTCAGATTGGTTCTGGAAAAACAATTGTTATTCGAAGAAAGATTTGGAGTAAGGATAGCCGAAAGTAGTTGTTAACCCACTTCTTCATCTTCACCGGCAGACGACTGCTTTCCTTTCTCAGTGTTGCTCTCAATTTCGTCGCGCGAACGATCGAAGACGAGAGGAGATCACGCCTGAAATTATCATCTCCCATTATTTCCACTAACACTATTTTGTCTCATCCCCGAACGCAGCATCTCGAAACGAGCGTATGAAATAATCTAGCGATAAACAAATTACCATTTGCTCAGTTTATCAAAGGTATCCGACGTCGCCACAATACTCTCTCCCTTGCACTTGATCTGCAGACTGCCGTCCCATTGATCGTACGTGAACGTGCAGTGACGGAGCGGGAAGCGGAACTTGAGGTCGTATCTGATAGAAAATTTGTTTGGAAATGTATTTCATCACATGTTGCACGTCTCATTGCACTTCCTCAACTGCGCCACTCTGAGCACAGGGTAAAGTAACGTCTAAACTATCGGGAACATTTTATTTTGTAAATAAATTGGAAGCACTCACTTCTTTCCGGGTGGCCATACTGACGGTTTAGCCTTCCCCACCACGAGAATGTCGGAGAACAACCAGAACATCCGCTCACGGTAGATGGACTCGCCAACGTTGACACGCTGTAAAAGAATATGGTGATGATTGAGATTCGTTGTAATCCGACAAATGTTGACACGATTGCCAAGAAAATATATAATGCTCACATGAAACAGCGTCCCCTCGTAGATAAATCGCCTTCCAGGTACCACCACTCCGCCCGGGATAGTGATCTGTAAAAATCAAGTTAAGTATTTTTTTAATGAGGATTGCCTATGAGTTCACGTAAGAATCGGACAAGGAATGTCACAGTCAAAAAAGTTCGAAAAAATTCGTGATTTTTGTGGTAGATCGTTCATGAGCAAAGGCTATTCATTTTCGAGTATGATGAAATGTATGTCCCGCCCTTTCTTGAAACTTCTTTGCAAATTGCATTCTAAAGCCTGATTATATTTGTGGAAAGAATAATGCTCACCTTGTCCTGAATCTCCAGCAGTTTCTGCACGTTCTCATAGTCTCTGATGCATATTTGCATGTATTCGGCAATCTCCTCGATCTCGTGCAGCACTTCTGCAATTATTTTTAAGATTTATGATCTTTAAAATACCATTCGGCTAGTTATGTTTCACACTGCTTTCATGTGAAACCTTTTCGAATGAGTAATCGATATCTTGATAATTGGTTTGTTATAATCAAACTGCCCGAAGAGTTGAAGATTTATTGCTGTCCATTATTCGTATTTTTAGAATTTCGCTTTCAAGTGTCAATGGTAGTCAGAAATACGTGGATGCTTACTCTCAAGGCTTTCCTTCTCATCCTGTCTGTCCGTCGCTTCTTGCAGTCTCTTGAGGAGAAGGACATACCTGAAACGAATTAAATATGTCTGACTAGGGAAGGGTTTAATCCCCCTCTTGAGGCCTTCTTGACCCTCCTCTCCCAGTCTAGACTGTGAGTGTGCTATACGTGTAAAGATGTCAGAGGAGCACGCAAAAGACAATGGAGACGGGTGCTCTAACCACTGAGCTAAACCCCCGTACTCGGCTGGCCTCTCCTCGCGCATTATGTCCTAGCGGGCTGTGGCCATGCATCCTTTACAGTCGCAGTGGTGAGGGGTCGCATGTGAAATCAAGAGACGGTATTTCCCACTCATTGTCAGTCTAGACCGAATGCATGCCCTTGTAAGAGGATTATGAGTGAGAGAAATGCTTTGCTCGCACAAGAATGATCGTGCTCTCTCACATTCTCATTATCTCTCGCTTATCTGGCCGACAAGAGATCATTGCGAAATGAGAGAGAATCAGGCCATCGCTCTTCTCTTCGCAGTATAGACTGATTGCCTGCCCTTGTAAGAGGAATATTGGTAAGAGAGAGATGCGCTTGGGTCATTCTCACAGTCAATCATCTCTGTATCTCTCTCCCCGATTGCACCTGCTGCTCTGCCAGTCAAGGTCATGCAAATACCACTGGCATCTCTAGAGGCGGATGAGGGAGACAAGCAAAGAGAAAGCGCATCCTTTTTTGTATGCCATGTTGCGATAGCTAGACAAACTTGCATTCTTATTGTCGGAGCTGTGACTACTATAACGATCTACTTCTATATCTCTGTACGAGCATCACTGCCGCTATTGGCGTGGTGTCCGATCTAAGAAATTTTTAAAAAAAGCCCACCTCGGTATCCTCTGTATTGGCATAACCAGGAGAGACGTCAGAGTATGGCCCATTGAGTTTGACTCCAACTTTTCGATGAAGGAGCGGAACTTGAGATTGCCGGATAGTGACTGCAATAAGAAATATCATAGGAAATATTCATAGGAGAAGATCAGCGTTTGAGTTACTGATTTGCGGATTTGGTAATAAATCTTTTTTTTGGTTAAATGAACCTGATAATTTTGGGTAATTAAACCATACAAAACTAACAACAATCGCATCCTGTGTTCTTCCATAATGCGCAGCGTATGATGAGTACAATTTGAGGTAGGGTGTGAGCTCCTCGAATGAGGAATGAATGGAAGGAGACTCGCGAAGAGAGCGGAGAATCTCCTGGAATTAATTATATTTTTTATTTATTTAAATATTTCTAACCTTGTGCACAGCAAAGATTGGATTGATCTCAGCAAGCAGCTTCTTTGCGTGGAGTCGATCCGCGTACTTGGCAGTCTCACACAGTGGTTTGAGGAAGGTCTGCAATGTGAATTTAGTATTTTGTTTATTACAATTCTGTTGTTAGTTCACATGCAATAGTAAATGTCAAAAAATTGCATCAGTTGTTAGAAATAACTAATGAAGAAATATCATACTACGAGGACTTTTCGCATTAAAAACTGTGATTGTAACCAAACCAATAATCGATATAACTACTACTCATTCGAAAAGATTTCACATAAAAGCAGGATGAAACATAACCAAACCGAACGAACCTCGATCAGCGCTTTCAAATACTGCAGATAAGCCCTTTCCGTGTTATAAAGTTCTTCCCTTACGCTCATGTACTCTTCTGACCGCCCCTCTTCAGGAAGGAACCGATGGTTGGGAAATTCCATTTGGAAGTTCTGGAAAAAAATTCTTTACTGTTACGGCGCATACCCTGTGGGGAGTGACCCTTGAAAACCAATCTGGCATTGCCTGTGAGGGCGATAATTTGCAGTAAAATATACTAACCAGGTTAAGGAGATCACTCGATGTTTCGGATGGAGAAGGCGATCGGTAAGTGCTGGGCGCGGAGGTGGAGGGCGCAAAGGTCCCCACAAACTCAAATTCAGAGAGAACTCTCTGCATTTCTGAAAAGTAATAGATAATTGTAACAAAAATTGACGTGTTTTGTCAAGATAAGATCATGATATTGATAAAAACATGATACTATACCGATAAGAGGAACAAAACGGCCCAAGCCACCCAGAGATTCAAATCTAGAGCGCACCGCTAAACACAGTAAGTGTGCGCGCGGACGCGCACTTTCTCCATCTCTGGCGCGTATAATCTCTCTCTTCACTCTCACATCCCCTCACGTCATGTATGTATAGCTCGGAAACTATTTCCATAATTCTGAATTTATCAATTTTCGATTAGAACGACCGGTAAAATGATGAATACAAAAAAATGACAAACAGAAAATCTAGAAAGGGTGGAATGTCCGTTGAAAACAGGTGTGCGGAGTGAATCAAAATCATCTAAAATGCAAATCGTTGGCAACAAATCGACGAGACCAACGAATTGGCCTCCTGTCGAGCCTTCTGGATGTCTGCGTCCCATATCTGCTCGAATTGTGGCACAGAAACCGGTAAAGAGCGAGGTAAATTCATCCGACCAGCACCCAGTAACAAGTCTGTGTCGCGAAAGGAATGTCCCGCGAAAGTCTCCTCTCGACCCATTTCAGCATCTTTCTGAAACGAGTGACAATTGTTTCCGGAAATTTAAATGAGTGAAGGTATTGCGTTCGGCGGTATTTCGCATTGAAAATACATTTTTAAAAAATAACGTAAAAGCAACGTACTCTTCTCCGAGCAGACGATTGATTACCCATTGGACGTGTTTTTGGGATTGGGGAGAAAAGTTCGAGTTAGAGAGGAACAATAAACTCGAATTACCGTTTACCGTTCGCTTCTAAAGCCGATTATCGCCGTGTCGACTATCAATTTGAGAGTCAGAGGTGGGTGGAAATGCACCCAACAGACAGATAGCATTCTAGTGAACTGCTCCGGCTCCGCACCAGGAATTGCTCTGGGGACAATTGAATAATTTATCAATTATCAATTGAATCGGGCAATATAATTAGATCATGAGTACACCAGGACAAACACAAACGAAAAATGGAAGAAATGAAGCGGGGACGCGTGTTGGCTTGGAAATCTAATTTGCAAATCGCTGACAGCATATCGATGCAACAATAGAATTGGATTCCATTCGCCCCTTTCCTTCTCGGGCATCGAATCGATTCATTTCATCCAGCCATTTTTCGGATTTCGCTGACACGAGTCGAGTGTATGAGAAGTCCATACGAGCGGAACCAAGTAACAAGTCGGTGTCCCGAAAGGAATAAGCTCCATAATCTTGTTCCATCTCTGATTCAGTCTGAAATGAGTGGCACAATATTTGCAAAATACATCAAAATAACTAACTCTGCCACTACCAGACGGTTGATTTCCCATTGAACGTGTGATTGTTACTGAGCAGACACTGGTTAGATAAAGTGGAACCTTCAATTCATCAAACAGTTTGCTTTTATTGGCAATGTTCGTCTGCTTTTACAGCGAGTTCCGCCTAGCCGCCTATCATTTTTAGAGATGGCGCGGATGCCTTTGCAGAAAAATGTTGGCGAGAAACAAACAACACTCTAGTGTAGGCGGATTAATCAAACGTATTTCGGTATGATGTACATATCACGTTACGATATGACGTCCCGGGATGATGTGAATATTCTTCGATGTTATTTTATAGGTAGCACGGATGGGACGTATTGGAACCCGAGAGTTAGGAATTTAGGAGAGTTTGTTTCGATGGTGATGTTTTCGCATTTTTAAATGTGACTCATGGGTTCCAAATTATCGGTGAACACTAAAGTATCGTTTACAATCCGTTTAATTTTTTGCAACGATGTTTGCTCTTCTTCTCTCTAATCGTTTTTCCATCTCACCATCCCTCTTGGAATCAAAACAACCGATTACTAACGATGACGCATTCCTACCTACAAGGCGCATAGTCACAGGTGACCGATCATTTTCTTGCAAAAAGATGATGTTACTAGGGTTGGAGATTCGGTATCGGCATTACCGGCCCATCTCGCAGCAAGAAATAGCGCGCGAGCTAGAAAGTCTATAGAAAAAGAGGGTCGGTATTCCCGACATTCCCGGGAATACCGATCTCGAACGTGCAAAAAATCGCCGGCTGTTACTAATAGTGCTACGGACCAAGCGCATCAATTTTATATTATTTTCAATTTCTTGTAATCAAAATCTGATTAGTAATGCTGAATCATGTTTACCTACTAAAAGTTTAGTCAGACGTGATTATTTCTTCATTGGTGTAAATTAACCGCAGTTATCAATACTTATTATCAATAGCGTCGCAGTTACAAATAGTCATATTAGCTAGAAAATGATTAGTCATGCCGAGGCAGTTAAATAGTCACAGGTAAGTGGATAAACATCGCTTTTATTTGCGCATTTATATACAATTCGCTAAGTCTTTCGAAATTGATTGATATGAGGCGAGTATAATAATTGATATCGTGCGAGTATAGGCAGTATTCGTCTCTTGCCTCTGACTTTCTTGCCATGTTTTGCATGCGTTCAATTCTTCGCTCGAACAGAGTTCGCTACAGTTCGCAGAGGGTTCGCATATATTTTCCCCGAATACCAAGTCGTATTTTCCGCACTATTTTAGATGGCTGCTATCCCTTACGACCCCTGCGATGCTGATTTCGGAGTGGACGCGTTATCCGTGGACATAAACAGCAACTACAGTGAGGACGAACTTGATTTTGTTGTCGTTGCAGCACCAGAATTTGATGTACCGGTAAGCGAATTTACTTTGATAGAGAGAAAAATAAGAAGATAAAATAGGTAAGCGAGCCGCTCGACCGCATTATGGAAAAGTTCATCGAGGAGATGCAGGCTGACACGCACAGAAAGCTGTCGATGGAGGATCAGGAGCAGCACCTCGAATCAGGCAGTGAGTAATTACAGAGGGAAAACATCCCTCAATCCAGCAAAAAGTTATGCTGTCCGCAGGATTCGAACCTGCGCCCACAGATGTGGACTGCGACCTGAACGCAGCGCCTTAGACCACTCGGCCAGAACAGCTCATGCGTGCTCTCGCTTGGTAGCAGCATAGATACCCACCAGAATGGCCCCTTACCTTCTTGCAATATTCTCGTATTCAGAATGAATCAATAAATCGACAAGGACTCGCAATATTCCGTTACAGTGCCGCCAGAATGGCTGGTACCATCAAATAATCACCGTAATTCGTTGCAGCCTTTGGAGTGTACTTTGTTTACCTGGGATACTACGGCGTCGACAAGCTCTTCCTTGCTGAGGTATACTTTTGCAGTTTATTATTTATTATTTCTGTAAATACTCGCAAGGAGCAATTTTTTTTATATTTCAGAACATACTTTCCACGGTCGGCTTCAAGACGCTCGGCATGGCCGAGTCCTTCAAGGAAATGATTGCCGCTTCTTCGGCTGCCAAGTTGCTATTCTCGTTGATTGATCCGACTCAGGAAGATCTCGAACTGACCGCGTTGGAAGATTCGAAGATGGTGAGTAGGGTTGTCAGAGTGTGAAGAATCCGTGTCTTCATTCCGCACACTCTCTCATCCATCAGAGAGAGCACGCGACACGGATTTTCTTAGGAGACCTTTCACGAGAGAACGTAACTTTTGGGATGGGCCGATGCGCGACTTTTCTGCAACCTGTCCCAATATTTTTTGGGTGATGTTCTCATACCAAGTGCTGATAACCTGCGCCCACAGATGTGGACTGCGACCTGAACGCAGCGCCTTAGACCACTCGGCCAGAACAGCTCATGCTTGCTCGCTCTCGGTAGTAGTATAGATACTCATCAGAATAGCTCCATACATTCCGGCAGTGTCTGTCAGTCTCACAAAAGTTGACACATTTTTAAGATGGATTGGTCGAGACGATAATTGTACAATAATGAATAATTGTTGCTTGAGTAATTGGCTTCCTTCAATGGGTATCCGAAAAGCAAAGGTAGTAGTAAAAAACCTTACTTACAAATTTCGCATTTTAGTGAGACACTTGTTAGAGATGGTTATACGTATTGTGTAGTGAGTAGTCCTTCGATTAGCTTAGATTCTAGAATCTTTATCAGTATCATGCAGGTAGGGTGTTATAATGCATGCTGATCTCTTCTAGCGCGATATATTCTTCCGGCGAAGTATCCACAAGTAGTCTCCGATAAGCGAGTATATACTCTCCAGGGGCCTCTGGGTGGATTTGATTCGATAGTAACGCATTTACTTCAGGCGCAGATCAATCAACAGACAGTGCGTACTGTTCGTCATCGTCTCTCTCCAACGATCAAACTACTTCTGATGAAGATGAGAGAAAGGAGGACAAGCAACCGATTAACAAGTGAGCAAACACAATACTTGAATGAAAACCACCCTGAAATCGAAATGATGGGGCTAATGGGGCTGTTAGAGTGAAGAATTCGCCTCTTCATTCCTCGCACTCCCTCACCAGTTAGAGTTGCGAGAGAATGTGTGAAAACAAGAGACTATTGCCCGTATTTCGAACTCTAGTAAACGAAACCATTTCAGGATCACCCTCTCCCACCCGCTCCACATCGACTACATGTGCCCGCAGTGCCCGCTCCCGCTGAGCCATTCGATCGGCCGAAAGATCCTCGACACTCGCTCCACCCTGCTCGACCCCGCTCCGAAAGAGGCCGCCGTGATGCTCCGCGTGCACGCAGCCTGGGCGCCCTTTACCAACGCTGAGCTCCTGAGGGCCTACCGTAACCTCCTGTGCCCTCACCAAATCATCGCCCTGCTTCGAGCGCCCGCTGACATTGGCTATGAGGGCGAGCCGGAGAGGCAGGAATCTAGACTGGCCGGTCAGATCATCAGGCAAATAGCCGCCGACCTGACTGCCAGTGCGAAAAGAGACGTGGTCATTGTCCCCAAGAAGCTCGCCGAGGCGGCTGGGAGTTATGATGTCGATTTTCCGGACCCAGAGCTGCCAATCGTTGCCGATCAAGTCTACGCGTTGCGCGGTCTTTCCCCAGGCCGCCTATTGCTAGTGGTTAGAAGGAAGATGGAGCCGGTCCACTGGGCCAGTATCAAGAGCGTCCTAGTGTACCTGGCGTCGATTGGATGGGAGGTCTACCTGGCCCAGGAACCGCCCACCCTGGCCACCCCTACTTATCGATACCAGGAGACGGACGAGCGACTGGCCGCCCTGCAGGAAGACGTGGAGTCGATGCCCGATATCCGATCCAGAGTCCATATTGCTACGCATGACAGTAACCTGTACAAGGGGTACTGGCCGCTTGCTCAGGCGGCCACGAATGATCCCCATGTGATCTTTGAGTGGTTCACAGCGACGAGAAAGGAAGATAATCACAAGGAACCGCTAAACGCATTAGTTTTAGAGTATGATATTCACAAAACGATTTAAAATGATTGATTTTGTTATTGTTTTTGTTGTTGAAGGTGTGCACTAATCATGACTATGGGCATAGTAATACACATAGATAAATTCATTACTCAGTGTGTGAAGGCAATGGGAAATCGGTACAGAGACAGAAAAGGGACTGATTGTTAGCAGTGTCTGATAGAAGTGATTAGTAATTATCACGCCAAAACAAATTGTCAAGTTATTCATTCAATGAGGGGGGGGGGTGCAGTTGAGGCTCTTCATTTCTCATGACCAACAAGCACAATTGTAGGCACATTTCATGCTTATTCACATTCTTCCAAGGATTTAACCCCCGCTCGGTAGCGATCCGGAAATCGGTAGTCAAACACAGGTCAGAACTCCTAGTTTATTTGCGGAGGAGGATCGTGATCAGAGTACATGGGTGCATCCCGCGCGTAGTTTCCGGTGTGTTGATACCTCTATGCAAGCATTCTGGATATCAGAATGCTTGACATGTTGAAAATGCTCATCAATGATTAAAAAGAAACAATAAACTTCCTTGAATCAAGCAAATCCCTGACATTTCATGCCGATGAGCGAATGCTCGCAATGATAATACATTTTTGCAAAGCACTAAATTCAGGAGATGCAGATTCGGTGATCAAACAAACAGGATCACGCACAATTTGTGTGTACTCGCTGGTGATCAAAGTACATCGTTCCTTCCCACATATAATCCGATGTGAAATTCATCTCTGGAACTCGAATTTCTTCCTGGTACATCCGTCATTCACTTTTCCTATCACATTGTAGTTGATCTGTTACCGTTCTCAATCAAATATATTTTTCAGCTCCAATCACGCAATTCTTGCCCAAAAATGGGAAATCTATGCTGCTACAAGACATATAAGCTCAAGGTTTGTAGTTTTCAGTTAAAATAATATTTCGAAAATTCCATATTTTCAGAAAGTAAAGGTACGTGACGGGGAGGACTACAAAGCGAATCTCTTGTTTTCTCGGGAGACAACTACTGATGATTCGCCGGATCCTTCGGCAAGTCAACATAGTAATCGAAAATTTCACTTCACAAAATTCAGCCCGACTCCCCCGGAAGTCTCGTATGGAACTTACGCATGCTGACTGCCGAGTCGGAGAACAAGAGATTGAAGGTAAGCTCTCAACAACATCGTATGTGCATGAAAGTGGCTCTCCAACGTTCTCCACTCTCTCTCTCTCTCTATGTCTACTTTTTTCCATACAGTTTGGACCAAAAACACCAAATTTTGAGTGCTTTCTTGCCCTTGAAATAGAGATTTCCGGATTATTTTTAAACTCAAACTACTGAAATATTCCTTTCTAGGCAGAACTGGATCACCTCCGCTCCGAGGCTGAGACTAGCAATGCTCGCAACAGGCACTTGAAGGCTCAAATGCAAATTCTACGAGATGAAGTCGAAGAAATTTTTCGAAATGAACGAAAGCGATACATTGTCGTGAATGTGGTAACGAGAAATAGTGACAAATATTAGTATCCAATGCATGTATTTTTTCAAGATTTATCAAAATCGAATTGACAATTTTTCACAATCGAATATTGGTACTCTATCTATCATAATCGAATAGAGATCATTTCACTTTCTTTTTACCGAACTGATCATGTGAAGGTTAATTCACAAATATATTTGTAAAAAATGTTTATACTGATACTTCTTATCCATGAATATTGATAAAATACATTTGTTTGCCACGATTCGAACTATTGTATACCCCTACGTCCCACTCTCTAAAGTTAACTTCACCTTGTATAACACTTATCTTAAAGAAGGCGTCCCACGAATCGCGCGGGCGACTATGCAAAGTGAGGAGTGAGAGGGCGCGCTCTCCTCATTTCGCACGCTCTCTCGCTCGTTGCTACCCTTTCCGAGTTATCTAATCATGTGAAGGTTTATTCACAAATATACTTGTAAAAAAATCTTATGACTGCAGATAAAATGCATTTCTTTACGGAAGATTCAAACGTTTGTATTACCTAAACAATTCGTGTACACATCTTATCTTAACTGAAGTGATTTCTTCTCGGTTTTGCGATGATTCAGCATCCTTGTACAGAGAATGACAATAGTAAGAGTAATTACTCATCGGGCTTTATGTTCCGAATATCACAATTCAATGGTTTCTACAATCGATTCTCTATGATACGTGTCGAAATTGCGTCTCAAGCGCGCCTTTGATTCATGTACGTGTGTACGAAGAAGAGATTATTTCTTGGCTTTTTTATGCTTTAGTGATAAAAGGCTTTGGAAGGCGACTAGTTGTAGTTGTTTCTACATTCGATCCGTAACAGTCAGGATGACGCCTCTTTAGTTCTCGTACACTCTCATCGGTCAGAGAAGCGAGAGCGCACGAAAAAGAGAGGGTGATGTTTTGACAAACCATCCCTGCTAGAGAGAAAGATTACTCCTCATAACGAATCTGTTTGCTCACAGATGAGGTTTCGAAGTGGAATTCGCAGAGAATTCAACTGTTCATTTCTCTTTCGAAGCGCCCGCACACATTGCTTACTCGTCTAATTCAACTTGATCAATAGATTTTTCATCATTGATTTTGAATTAGGGCAATCGTCTGCAAATTCTTCCCTTTCTGTCGGATGCCGGCCGTATAAGTGTTGGACCATAACTGTAAATTCGCTTGCAGTGATATTACACTTACCCTTTTCACCAGATTGCTGACCATGTCCGATGGCGATGCTTTCGAAAACATCATGAAGCTCGGCCCTCTAGCTATTCAGCTCGTCGCCAGAGTTGGAATGCAGGTGAGGAAAACAGTTTTTAAAAAAATATTTAAAAATATTCCGTCTCTTCATTTCTCGGATTCCTCTCACCGGTCAGAGTGACTAGAGATCACGCGAAATGGAGAGAATGATTCATTCCAGGTTACAGGAACAGTTATCTCAAAGTACTCCCACGAGTCTGCTGTAAACGTCAACTTCGAGATTTCGAATCGATCCAAGTGAATCGAACTTCCATTTCGCTATTCTCTCTATTATTTGCTTTCAGTGCTACACTGATCACTAACAGCTTGGATATAATCCATGGAGAAGTCGTTGAAGCGCCAGTTAACGTCGAGCCCTTGAAAGAGATTGAATTTTTGAGTGGCGGAGAAAAAAACAGCATACTTTTATCAGTCATTATAAAGATGTCCAATGTGCATTCCGCGTGCTTTCTCACAACTCTGAGAGAGTACGAGGAATGAATAGGCGGATTCTTCATCCTGACAACAATAATCAAGAATTTTTTCTAGGCCGTCCGCAAATCAAGTTTCATGCCAAGTGGCTCCAAGGGTGTTGCATTGTTTGAGCTAGCCGGGAGAATACTATTTATTTACTGGAAGGTACGCCAGTTCAATTTTCGATTTTTTATTCACGTTTAGGTGCCTCTCGCTGGTGGTGTGAACAAGTTAGCCATCGGCTTAGGAGAACCAGGTGACCGCTTTGGAAATTCCTAAAAAAATCGATGATTTAGGGGAACCCAAAAGCCATTTTTACGATGATGTGAAAGAAGTCACAAATTTCGAACAGTTCAAAGTGAGCCTTTTTTGTCCAAAAAAAATGTAATGGTAAAAATATAAAGTATTCGCAGCTTCGCTTCAATGCTTGGGATTGTCACGAATATGGAGAAACTGTTCGCGACGTTGTTATCGATGATGGTCAATACACAGTCAGCGGCATCATGGGTTGGCTTCATACTTTCTCTGCGCCCGAGGCGGGATGAAATTAACCTGGCTTAACAGTTATTTACGGGAAAATCATAAAAAAAGTTTTTTCCAGGATCATCAAAATCAACGACGATCAAGCTGGAAATTGCTTGCTCGGAAGCGGTCGTCGAGGATTCCGAATTGTCCGAAGAGTCGCGCGAGATTCGACGATGCGTAGTCGATGGAGCTCAATGTACGCTTTTTCTCTTATTTCATTTCATATCAGGAAAAATGTGTTTTTCTGAGTAAAACAGTACGCTTGTACGGTATTACCCTCAAGGTGTCTTGGATCGGCAATTATTCTTTTAAATTCAGGCGATGAGTTGATACTAGAAGTAGAGGATGAGGAGGCTGAGGTAACATTGCAGAGTTTTGTTGAGGAAACGAGTAGCGTGTTCAGGGCGTGGGCAGATTCATAATCGATGATGAAGAGGAGTATAGCGGCGACTTTTCCCTGTCGCTTGCGCACGGATACGGAGTGTCTAATGCTCTCAAAGGTATACTTTTCGAAAAAGAATAACAAAACAGATTGTGTACGAAGATAAAAAATTAAGTATGCTTTTCAGAGTACGCCGTCTTCGCCGGTCGTTGGGATCGCGGGCAAGCGGTGAGGATCTGCTATTTTGTTTCTCTTTGAATCAACAGGAAATATTTTCCTTGAATTATCAACCTCTCGTAGACACTCGGTGAGCACCTCTGGCCTGGGCAAAGGTACCTGGGCGAGTGGAGGGGCGGAGCACCTCATGGAGTTGGAGTGCAGGAAACTTCGGCAAACAAGTACAAGGTAGGATGTTCTTGTTGTTGCTGTTGTTTTTATTTTGACGATTTTGAAAATAAACACAAATTCAGGGTGACTGGTGGTCAAACAAGAAACAAGCATACGGAACGCTCTTCGAGATTGACTCAGAGGTACAAAAAAATATATATCTGAAAAATAACTATTTCTCTCAAAGTCCCGACAATTTTTGAAGGTGCGAGGGCGAGAAAATATAGGACAGAAATTCGAAACAAATATTATATATTTCTTGCAGACTACGTACGCCGGCTACTGGTACAACGATCAGAGGAGTGGATGTGGGACGGAGATTTACCGGGACGGAGGCCAGTTGAATTGCTTCTATGAAATTGTATTATGAGACTCTTAGAAATTTAGATTCTCTTACAACAGTGCCCTTGCGCTCTTAGATAAAAATTGCAAAAAATATTTCAGGAATGTATTCCGGACAATGGCGAAACGACACAAAGCATGGATTCGGAGTAAGTTTCAGAAAAAAATTACGAAAATCGCAATTCGGCAAATGAAGGGCTATTCTTGATGAATAATTCGAAATTATTTGCCAATTTAATATTTATAAGATTTCCAAGATCTTGCAATATTCATGTTCATCGAATCCTATTACAGATAGAAATACGCTTGATCGGCAATGGCGATAGCGAAACTTACTACGGAGAGTGGAGGGACGGGAAGAGGAGCGGGTTCGGAGTTAGCGAAAGGTGATTATGGATGACTTTAGGGATGCAATATTTTTAAAAAAATTGAAAATTTTGTAGAAAAAAGGACGAGTATGATTTTCAGCAGTGATGGGGCCATGTATTCGGGAGAATGGAAGGATGATTTGAAATGCGGGTACGGAATTACGACTGTGAAGGTAAAAAGCAAAAATGTCCATGCTTTTCGAAAAAAAAAAATCAGTTTAGAACGAGCGGATAGAGGAAGGATTGTACGTTGAAGGCCGGTTCGCCAAGGAAATGAAGAACATGGTAGGGCTAGTTCAAAAATAGTTTGCGAAATATTGTTTTTAGGACACAGTGCGATTGGAAAAATGCGTGGAAGAAGCATCTGAAAGTGCTCTAAACGCCAAGTATAAGGTACTTTTCAAAGTGTATGAATTTACGAAAGAATTGGTTGCTTGTATTGAATATGGAAAACGACGAATTTTCAGGCATCAGAGGCACGATCTTGCGCTATGCTCGCTTATACGCAAGCTGCAAAAGCTGAGAAAGTCGCAAAGGAGGTTCGCTATTTTCTAATTACTGATATGAATTTACCATACAACTGAAAATTAAAGAATTTTGTTAAGGCTTTCAATGAAGCGGAATTGGCCCGAATACAGGCTCGATTAGCAAAA
>LS488886.1:0-26225 GCA_900490705.1 Pristionchus arcanus | reverse complement strand
CTTTCCCACTGTCTTTCCCTCTACCTTCTGATGTCGCAACATCTTATCTAATTCTATTTCTTCGAATGGGGTTTCATTCGATAGTCTCGACCGCAGCCATTTCAGAACACTTTCCACCCCTTTCGCCTTCTCCTCAATAGGCAAGCATCTGAGGGCATCTTTCGCTTCTCCATGCAGATACTCCTTGAGTAAAGACATAGCTACAGCAGGATCCATTTTACCATATCGGATCATGAATCCCGTCTCAAAGTCATCCCAATCCTCTTTCTTTCCAGAATACTTGGACATACGAGGCAGTGAATTAGCCATTAATCCCCAAGATTTACCCAGCATTGCATCACCATTCCTTGTTCCTCCTTCATTTCCATTGGGCGGACCTGCCCATCCCCCTGAGGCACCCCTGCCCATACTAGGCAGACCTGCCCATTCTCCCAATCTTGCATCACTTCTTATTCCTCCTTGGATACCATTGGGCGGACCTGCCCATTCACCTGTGACAGCCCTGCCTGCACTGGGCAGACCTGCCCATCCACTACCAACTGTCCCAGCTAACCCGTGGGTGAACTCTGTACCACTTTCTAACCGATTCTGATGGGGAGAATAACCCATGAACTGACCCATATCACCCGAACCTCCATTTTCATACATTCCATTTTGATTAGCGGGCACACCTGTGGTTTCTATCGTGGTGAAACGTGGTTCTCTCCTCAACGGAATTCCCCGAGAATCTTGTCGATGAGCAGTATTGTCTCCATCTCTTCGCATCTGCTTCATCTTCTGCAATATTTCTCTTTGCTTTCTCATAGTTTCCATTTCTATCTGTGAGTCTGATAATCTATTCGAATTCTGAGTCATACCCATATTTCTCTCATCGAGTTTGACCATCTCGGCGATCTGCGCGTCGACCTGCATCTTCAGACGACTGTTCTCTCTAATGAGTGATTCCTTCTCTCTCTCCAATTGTTGAAGCTTTGTAGTATCTTCCCTATTATCCACTCTCATGGCGTCCAATTGATCCGATAGATTCTGCAATTCAACATTTATCGATTGCCACTTATCGATGAGTCTCTCTCCATCATTTACTTCCATTGCTCTACTCAATTCCTCTAATTCCTCATTTATTTTCAACCACGACTGACGCTCAATCTCTACATCTTCTCTTTCAGTACTCACTTTTTGAAGCAAATCTGATATACTATCTACTCCCTCGAGTTCTTTTACCGACTCCATCATTTCTCTGAACATCTTCAATTTCTCCGTATTTTCAGCCAACACTCCCTCAGTTTCTTCCAGGGACGTCAACTTCACTCTATTCAGAAATTCTCTTTCTCTCTCATCGCTCACACTGCTTTCTAGAGCCGTATTCACAACTAGCAAGATGTTTTGCCATAGTTTATCTGCATCCGATTTTGCCTTTTTGAAACAATCACCTACTTCTTTCTGATTAGCAGCCGTCTTTAGACCACTAATTCCTTTCACTTTCTCTTTACATTCCCTGTATGCCTTAGTAATTGCATCATAATCCTCCATCAATCTGTCTTTCAATTCAAGTGAATTCTTTCTCATTTCCTCAGTCTTTCCTCTCGTTTGTCTTGTACTTACAGCAGATTGCTGCTGTTGCTGTTGTTGTAGTTGTGTCGTATCTCCCCCTTCATCGACACCAGCCGATGCGTCTTTCATTACAACATCCTGTGGTTCGGTCATCATTCGATGTCCTGAAAGTACTTATTGCCTTCCTTTCACCTTCCACACAATACAGCAACAATACAAGCGAAAACACGTAAACAAGCACGCGATCGATCGTAAACAAGAGTCGATTCCTTTCTCTCCCTGCTCACTCTCTCACTTTGTCACAGTCCTTGCGATTCCTCACGCACCCTTCCACACACCGTCCGTTCTCTCCCCACTCAAGTCGCTTTTCAGGCGTTAGGCAGCGAATTCCTCGCCACTTTCAACCCTTTTCACGACAAAGAGCACTCTTATAATCGAACCTCCTCGAAAACAACGAGGATTATCTACTACTCAAGCACTCAATGAGTGGGAACACCAAACGAAGTGATTTCGCCTGCTTAGTTCTCGAAAACAACGAGAACCTCACGGGTTACTAACACTCAAGGTGTCTCAGCTTTTAGCTTACTGATTGGCACGACCAGTCAGATCTTAGCTAAGGCCACTGGCGTGCCTCAAACTTACGGCGATGTCGTCGTTCAGCTGGCTCAGCCCCCAAATATTGAGATCGCGGTGTGGGTGCGGTGTGGTGGCGAGGTGGTGATTAAGCAATACAAGCTTTATCTACCAAAACTGTCGACAATAATCCTAAAACGAGCAGAAAAACAAAAACTAGGAACAATTGTATCGATCGGCGAAAAACGAAATAGGCCGAATATTTGCGAAAACCTGGATTACGGTAATCAGGGACTTCGCGGTGAGAGTTTGTGAAATTGAAAAAGTGCGGTAGTTTGAATTATACCGTAATCCTAGTTTATAATTGCACAATGAAACTAGGCAAAATGAATTAAATAATTAAATAACAATTGAATAAACGAAATTATTGCACATTGTAGATTGCACTTAGTGCTTCTTCTTCTTATTATCAGGCGATTCCATTACAGAATGGTTCAGCTAGAACTAGGCTCGATGAAACCCAAATGTAGTTAGATTTTATAAAATCTGTAAATTACAATTTTTCAATGTTTAACGATAATTAGGGTGCTTTGCATGGTAAAATATGGTTGGATATTGACACCAACAGCGGATAAATAATGTGATTTTGATAAAATCGATAATCGATTACAGTCGTATTGGGTGGACTCGTTCAACGTTTGCCCGCCGCACGCAGGAGGAGGAATCGGTGAGAGGATCGATTAATGAGAGTGATACGGAAGTAGTTGAGGAATACGGTAGGCAATCTATAGGTGGATTACGGTAGCCAATCGATAACTGGATTACGGTAGCTAATCGATAACTGGGTTACGGTAGTCGATACTAATCGATAATCGACGCAGGACTGGAGCGCGTTGTGATGCTCTTCCTCGGCCTCCCGAATATCCGACTCGCTTCTCTGTTCCCTCGTGACCCGAAGAGACTCACCCCCTAAACAGTGATCTCTGATCTCTGATCTTTGATCCTTCGCCGATAGCATACCTTCCTTTGTACTGTTAATCTTAAGTATCGCCTAGAATCTGTCTTTTTCTCCTTTTCCACTGGCTAATTATCCTAATTATATTGCGTTATTCTTGTATCCTTTGTTTCACATTCAATTTATGAATGTATTCAGTTTTGCGTTTATGTAGGTTATTGATATAAATATGTTATTTCTGATGTATGAAGGATTGTTGGGTTGAACTAATTTTGAAGATAAACAATAGTTGGGATTTTTTTTCGCCAAACCATTCACAACGAATCACGATAAGAAAAGGGAAAAGGTAGGAGGAAAAATATCGAAAATGGAGAAAGAGAAAGGGCTGTCATCTGCAAGATTGTTGGTGTTATGAAGAGAAGTGACGAGGTCAAAAATGGGCAATTTCTCTCGGTATCCTATTCATCAATTACCATTGACTGCGAACATTCATCGACCTTAGTTGCATTGGTTTGGTTCCTTTTGCAGTAGGCTATATTGTTGTGTCTCATCTATTCCCCTTTCATCTCTCGCGGCTTACCGCTCCTTAATTTTCGCTCCCGATTCTCCTTTTTTGTCCATAGCTTGTTTTGATAGTTTTAGTTTTAGGTAATTGTTTTAGTCCACACACTTTGTTAGGGTGAAAAATACATTAACTTCCCTCAAGAATTCACAAAACGGTTATTTTACACATATCTTTATCGAACTTATTTCCCGTTCTACGTATATGGTTATACTTGTCAGTAAAAAATATTGAGCACAATCGTTTGATGAGAATTAGTGATACATTTATGTACAGTACACACTATAACTAGTAGAGATTGAGCTATCATTCGTCTCTGACTACAACTCGTTTATTGAATGCAAGAGTGTGTTTGGCAGAGGCGATTGCGACGCCGTCGTCGACGCGAAAGAGATCCGCCTTCGTGTAGGCAAGCGATTCACCCACTCTGAAGTGGGAGCATCGTGATCAATTGAGAATAAAAATATTCTTTATTGTTAGAATAGAATCTTTTTTTTCGGGCACAATGATTTTAAAAAAGGTTTCTAGATCAAACGCCCACAATACTTGTTTAACATTTTTTACAGGTATCTAGGCGACGGAAGTGGTATAAAAATAATGAACTCTGTAGCTCTGCAGTTACCGGCTGTTCTACTTGGTCTACTTCGGCGGCTTTCAAATTTTCGGCCTTATATTGAATTCATAATAAAAATGGAAATATCCACAAGGTAGTTCACTCACTTGACAACTTCTGCATCGATTCGAACGAGAGTTCCCAATGGAGCAGGCTTCATGTACGACATATTGAGATTGATAGAGACAGCTGAACAGATTACTGAACACTTTTCCATCAATGTTTTGATGGCTACTGTAGGATGAAACTGTGCCTACCGGGTCGTCCCGTCGCAACAATTAGTCCACAACACGTGAAAAAGTCGATCATTGTCGTGGAACAGCCTCCGTGAAGAGTGTTGAAGTGTTGAATCTAAAGATCAAAGATCATATTAGAAAATAAAAAGAATCCCTGAAATCGAACCTGATTCTGTCCGACGACAAACTCAGCGGAGACTCTGCGCTCATCGACGTGAGTGAGATGCCCCTAGAGAAGATAAGTACAGTGAATCAATCGAAATGTATTAGGTTGATTCATAAGTTTCGCTCCAACACATATTTGGATATTGCTGCGATGTATTCAATTGATTTCGAAATCCCTTTTGGAAATATTTAGGTGGATACACAAGCATCACAAGCATATACTGGAGTCCATTTAAAAATGTTCAAAACATGAGTAAAAAATATTTCTATAAATTGTATGCGAAAAGAGCCATTTTCACTGGTTATGATTAAATAATTTTATTTTCAAAACAGATCATTTCTAAATCAAGCCAAGTTCAGATATCATTGGGCAAGGGTTGATGATTCATTTTATCAAATTTGAATATTTTTTGAAACACTCAGGAGAGCAGGAAGCTTTCAAAAGTGCCAATTTCGATGGATGAAAGTCAATTCCCAAATTTAGAAAAATCTAAACCCTGAATGCGAAGCCACATGTCTTTCAAAATAAAAGTGTAAACTCATAAGGGATAGTACTTTATATTCCAGTATAACTGAAGTATCAATCGCTGTCGGTTTGAATTTAACATGACTGAAACTAAAATATTCCATTTTTCATTGCGCAGGATTTCGAATTCAGCTGTTGTTGCTAGATGGGATTTCATGTTAGGAATGTGAACAAATTTTTAAAAGTATGCCCTGTGAATTACCTTCACGCAGGAGGTTCAGATTTGGTCTTGCCCCATCTGGAAAATGAATGACATCTTGAATAAGAGTTTGCGTTATTATCGCACTAAATAACTTTGACTCATCGTCATGTCGTCCATGAAAATCTAATATTTTTCAAATGAAGTGCGCTGTGGAGAGTATCCAACCCCATTTCAAATACAGAAAAGCATGGGTTCGTAATTCTAATAGGAAAAGCAGGGGAGGTTGAAAGAGCAGATCGAAATTTTGTAGCGAAACTTTTGAATCAACCCGATAAATAGAATTAATCGATACATCACAGAAGGATAAGACTGTGGATACGGTGCTCACGTTCCACGCCCGACCGGAGAATGTCGACTCGGCCTTGTCCATTTTGGCGAATCGGAGCATCGTCTGGTAGAATTCTGGGTTGACGGAGCTGGATGGCTCCACGGGAGAAACGACGTGAGTGCTGGAATGAATGAGGATAGATGGAAGGATGTCACAGCCTTGTACAGAGATTCTACAGAGATCCGCAGAAAAATTCGCAAGACAAAAATGGAAATCATCGATTTGCAGATTTATGAACCGCTCATATTTTACGCTGTTAGCGATGATACCTATCAGAACAAAAATTACGGTAGTTATCATAGGATGACCTCTTAGCTTTCTCGATGACATCCTTTCTGTTGGTTGCATTATCGGGGAAGGCCTTGGTGTGGAGTCCCGTAGCGAGAAGGGTCATATCGGGTTTACGGTAGAGCGATGCCTTCGTGAACGCCATCGATTTGCCCTGTCTGGAGGGATTCATCAAATACCGTATCATACTCCCTTTCACCGCATTACTGTACCGTAGCTCCCTTTGACCTACCGGATGACTTCAGCGTCGAGCTGAATCGTATCGCCGACGTTAGCACCTGCCAGGTAGGTCATGTGCAGATCGACGCTCACGCCTGTCAATTTATCAATTCCCATGAATGCTGTAGATCATTTCTATTGCAACAGAGCAGTAAGAAATCCAAAGGTAAGCACATCGACAAAGGTAAGACCCACCGGGCAGCCCTCTCGGAGTAGCGACGAGAGCTCCCGTAGTGATCTCATCGATCATCGATGCCGAGCATCCGCCGTGAAGGGTCCCGAAGTGATTGGTCATACGCTTATCGACCTGATTACGGTAGATGAAGTACAGTAGCACGAGCTACAGTATTCAAGACGTGATTACAGTAGGTACATTGCTCTTAACCAACCTCGAATTCGACGGAGATCTTGCCCTCTTCAGCCTTGAGCAGTCGACACTGAAATCATGGCTTCAATATTGAGAAGTTTAAGAGATACTGACGAACCGTGTTGACAACAGAAGAGAAGTTGTTAGAGCTTTTCCCTCTTTGTAGAAACATTTGCATGACGTCGACATACTTCTTGGCTGTCATTGGCACTTACTGAACCGAAAAAATGAGAAAATTAAGCACTGCAAATCGAAGTAAATAACTGTAAAAAATATTAATTTTAAAAGCTAGTTCGCGATTTGATGAAACCTACCGTATTCTGTAGTTTGTACTCTTGCCGATCATGAACTGAGTTCTCGACATCGTCATCGACTTTCTGGTTTTCTTATCGTTATTGTTCGCTTTTTTACTCATATCAATGTCACACAGGCGCAGCTCAATGGTACGGAGCGGGTTAACGTGCCTTCGATGGATTGCCGACATGGGAAAGGCCGGTTTTCCATCACGATTTTCAATACGGTCAGTTTAAAATATTTGTCGACTTAGTTTCATTGACTTTTTATTTTTATCTCAACCAAGTATGATGTTATACAGGACCCTCTCGACATGCAAGGACAAGGAACAAATGCTTTTCTCTACGCAAATCGAGTTTGATCCATCGGGAGACGAAAAGATCGGCAAGCGTGTTTCGCTTGAGGCAGTTTACCAGGTTTGTTCTGTGCAAAATACCTTATTGTTTTAACAATAACTGCAAGTATCTATAGAGTAATGTTGCCATGCTCGATTGGTTCAAATATTGTCGATTTTCGGGACACGATGCCATCTGGTTCCGCTCTGGGCACGGTCATAGCTACGCATGGATCGCCAGGATCGCATAAGGCTAGTTTTATTGGGGGAAATGATCCTGTAGATGTAAAATATTAGTTATTTTATTTTAAAGAAGGATTTGATCTCACTTTTGCATCGGGGTGTGCCCAGCAGTTTCAGTAAACCCATCATTGCTTGGTTTTGACATTTTATCTTTAGGATTGGAAGTACATCACTCCGCGATTGCAGCAAGCAGGAGTTCGATTGATAGGAGTTAACTATCCCGGCTTTGGAATCAGCGAAGGTTTGTAATTGTACAAATATATATGGAGAGAAAGAAAAAGATAGCCGAGTATGCGAGCGGTATTTCAGATCTTCCGGAGCTCACTCACGAAAATATCGAGAGGAACGCATTCGTTGAGGTAAACGCAATTTATTTTAACCAATTCAAGCTTTAAAAAAAATGTTTCGTTTAATTTATCGTCTCATCTTGAAGGTCTCATCTCAAAATCATCATGAAGGTTGAAACCTCGTCGTGAAATAACTTGTAAATTCAGGCACTCATGGAAAACCTCGGTCTGAGGGAGAATATAGTCTTCATGGGTCACTCGCGAGGTTCGGAGAATGCGCTGAAACTGAGTGCCAGGAATCCGGTAAGTATTGCATTGTATCTTTTTTTTCTATATTTGAATCATAGGGTCTTTTCTTTCCTGAAAATAGGCAAGCAATGACGGAGGATCGTTCACTTGTGATCAGATGAGATGTTTCAGAGTAAAACAGTGGGAACAGTGCTGCTCAACTCGCCCGGTCTCAGGATACACCGAGGAATCCGTCCATTCTCACGTAAGTTTTTAATTTTCGAAAATTGCCATTTCTTGTCTGTTTCTATTTCTCATAGGATTTACTTAGAATTAGCAGCAAGGCGATTCAGGAAATAAATTAGTTGCATTTTTTTCTTTTTAGTTACATGATGGTAAATTCTCCCATTTCAGTAATCGAGTTCCTCAGTAACACTTACGAGCGATATCCCTCACTGCGAGGAATCCTGCACTACATTATGCATAAATGTGAGTTGTACTTTCTGTTTGGATACTCGAGTCTAGGCTTCATTGCCAGTTGGAGTGGTCGACTTACGACGATTTTATTCTCTCGGTTCAATTTATTTTTACAATAATGGGTTATTCTTGCAGACTACAACAGGATCGGCCTTCGCACGAGTTCCGGTCGAGTGGCGATGAATTCAATTAAGACGATGGCCAATATCTCCCTCCATGGACAGGGACCGTACCAGAAGTTGATCAATGAGTACGGTATTCAGTCATTATTGTTATTTTTATAACACAAAATATCATGTAGACTAATTTGATATTAATGGTATTCTTGTTTTCAGGAATGAACACATCCGCGTAATGTTCGCGTACGCTGGCAATGATTTTCTCATCGAAGAGGCTATCTCGAGGGAATTCAGTAGCGAATTCACTAAGAGAACTCATCTGGTAAGCTCTATTTTGATGTTTACTTTTGGGAAAAAACGGTGTGATTCCAAAGCAGCTCCATTTGTCTATTTGGGAACATTCACTATCTAAAAGGTGAATCTAATTGATTGACGTTCGTTTACGTCGATTGCAATCTTTATTCATGTCACATGAGTAATAAAAATGATTCTAGATCTGCAAAACATCAGCTGCCGATGAGGAGGCTGCTGCTAGTAAGGAAATGAGAAAAGTTAGAAATCAATTATCATTAATTAAATTTTAAATTCAATTACTCAGGAGTTAGATCCTTAAGTTTTTCATTATCCGTTGTAGCCGTTTTGTCGATGAAATCGTGGTCATTATCGTGATGTCATCTGTCGTGCTCTTCCAGGCCTTTCTCACTAACGGTCAACGAACGGTCACGTGCGAATTCGTGCCCGATGGACATTTTCTGCAGAAATTCCGTGCTGCTTTCATCGCAGATGCAATCGTAGCCATGCTACAAGCAACGAAGAACGATAGGAATATTTGGATTGTATTGTAGATTTAGTTAGCGCCCTTTTCCATATTTGTCCCATGTCTATCCTAATTAGAAGTAGATGAATGTGGATTAGAATATTGACGATGACTCGTGTATTCTAGATGCTTTGTAGGTAGCTGTTATTGATGAGATTACGGTAGTCAATCAATGCCATTTCACTTCGAGATTGCTCACTTTTCAATTACCATTGCTAATGACTCTGACTGGCCATTTCTTGCTCGTGTGAAGTATTGACATGACGATAAAGTGTATTTTTGCATAATTGTTATAGTTTTGATACATTTTAGAGATTACTGTTCTTAGCGATACCTGGTCATGAAATAGCATACAGAATTGTGAAAGTATTCTAGTCTTCGGCAAGGGCTCATCACTGATAAGAATGGAGAACCTACAAAGTTCGGTATGTCGCAATTTGATCATGAAGAGGGAGTAGAAATGCAATAGAGAGAAAACAATCATTGTCCCTATCTCCCCTCTCGCACTTGTTATTTTGGAACGACCTCTCTACGTGCTATTGATCTTGATTATTCTATCGTCTGCTTTGATCTAACCTGCACTTTCTCTGCAGAATGTCCATCGACCTCCTTGACCTCGATGAACGAACCTACCGTACTCTGCTCAGCTTCAGTTGTGGCGACCGAAAACTGACCCTGGATACCGTATTCCAGGCAAGTGATCATCCTTTACGATAAATGAAGACTAAATGCAGGACACGGCTCCGTCTGGCTCCCCTCTGGCTACCGTAATCGCAGTTCATGGTTCTCCTGGTTCTCACAAAGACTTCAAGTACATCACTCCACATCTGGAGCAAGCTGGACTGCGAGTCATCGGCATCAATTATCCAGGATTCGGTCTGACCCAAGGTAAGGCAGCAAAAGATAGGGCTGAGCCGGGGATTGAACCCGGGACCTCTCGCACCCTAAGCGAGAATCATACCACTAGACCACTCAGCCATGTTGGGGAAAGCTCTGGACCGCTCTCAAAAGAGAAACTTGTTCGGAATGATTGGCAAAACGATTGCAAAATGTAGGGCTGAGCCGGGGATTGAACCCGGGACCTCTCGCACCCTAAGCGAGAATCATACCACTAGACCACTCAGCCATGTTGGAGAAAGCTCTGGACCGCTCCCAAAAGAGAAAATTGTTCGGAATGATTGGCAAAACGATTGCAAAACGTAGGGCTGAGCCGGGGATTGAACCCGGGACCTCTCGCACCCTAAGCGAGAATCATACCACTAGACCACTCAGCCATGTGAAATAGTATCTAAAAGAATGGGTAAAAGCTAAGGAATCGCCGATCTAGGGAAGGGATAGCTCTGGGATAACCTGTTTTGGCAACTTTGGGAGTGCGAGATTTTATCTCAGCATGACGCTATTACTTTTTTTGCAGATTCGGACGATCTCCAACACACGAATGAGGAGCGAACTGCATTTGTAGAGGTATATTCTTCTACAGTAATAAAAGGATACATTAGTTCCAGGCGCTAATCGATCGACTGGACCTCACGCAGCGCCTAATCTTCCTTGGCCACAGTAGAGGCAGCGAGAACGCATTGGCACTGGCTGTCAGGAATACGGTTGGTTATTGATATTGACAGACCAGATAAATTCAAGAAATTATGCTGAAAATTGCTACATTCGCATGATTTGTGTAGCTGTGCTGTGTATTTCGGCTCTAACTCTGCAAATGTTTATTTAATGGTGTGGCTCAAAGTCTAGCTTTATTTCCCTCCGATGCAAGGTTCCGTGCGTTCTCTTGAACCAGATGAGAACGAACAACGCACTTTTTGTTGACTATTCCTCTTGCGAGAAAGAGATGGAGAGAGAAAAGAGGGAAAAGAAAGAGAGAAAGTGAGAGCGGAACGAGGACTTTCCCAACTTCTTCTCTCGCACTTCCTCTCCCCTCCCACTTGCGCGGTAGTTTCTCTTCGTTTCTCAAGAGTTTTCCATGTATCAGGTTGATTCATAAGTCTTGTCCGTTTTTTAAGGTCATGTTTGGGAGATCATTACGGGCCACTAATAAAATATGATGACTTCTGTAAAAAACGGTAGTATCAGGATAGAATAAACTATGATTTCATTAGGGCAACATATTTCAACTGTACATTAAAGAAGAGATCTTACCACCTAAAAATATCGTTAAAAATGAACTTTTCAAGATAATTTTCAATCAGCTTGTACTCTTCGGATAATTTATTTTCATGATTCTCAATCACAAGTAAATGTAGCTTGAGTCATTATATTTTTATCAACGAGAGATCTAGGATATTGGAAATCAGAAACGGAAGTTATAATAAAACATGCTACGAGACCTATTTTTAAGAAGTCTCCTGGCAATCGATTGTCAAATCGACAGGGAAATAAGTAATGGCGTCTAACTAGGGGCGCTTTATACTATTACATAGTCTCTACAATCTGGTTAAAAATTATTAAAATTTCTTTTTGTACAGCTTTTAAAAATCAAAAATTCAAATGACATGAAATTTCAAGATTTTTCAAAAAATCACAAATCGCCGTCTTTATATAAAATCATGCCAGAAAGTTATAGAGTTGAATTGTATTATATCCTTGCAAGAAGTATTGCCCTTATGGTTGTTCTTCAAAATGAGCACCCAAACAGCTAGATCTGATCTTCCGCTCAAGCAGAAATATTAGTCAAACACCAATTTGGACCATCGCAACTCGCATATACTCAACGGGGGCCTACTCTCAAGTAAACAATGCTATCAATATTCCGAGTGTAGGTTAGTAAGCACAAATAAAGTACTTTCGAACGCCCACGTAAAATGATGGATTTGATTACATCCAAAGATTATGTGGTTCAAGTAAGAAAAATCGGACAAGACTTATGAATCAACCTAATAATTGTGTCATCCTTTCGTTTTGAGGAGAAATTCTTGTGTATGATCTCATCTCCCATGGATTTCTTCATTATATTCCTTCATTTCCCCTCTCATCAATTTTTTTCCAGCACAAATGTCTTGGTGTGGTGCTAGTGAATCCGTTCGGACTGCGACTCAACAAGTCCATTCGACCGAGAACGAGTAAGTGAACTGAGTCATCACAGATTTCTTTTTTTTTTCTCAAAAGGTGCTGAGCCTCAATAGGAAGTGTGCGAACATATCGTATGCAAACAATCCCTTTGTAGGCTTGATTTGCGTTCATTTCATAGTATATCTCTTTTCAGGAATGGATAACATCCAGTACTACCACGAGAACTACCCGTGGCTGCGTGGACCAATGGAGTGGGCCCTCTACCATGGTGAGTCTCATGATACAATGTACTATGCGGTGAAAAAAATGATGAGGGTGAAACTTTTCATAGGATCACGAGTAGGTTAGGGTCAAGTTTAAGGAAGCGCTCAGGATAGTGATCGAGGTTTTTCAAATGCTCGAAGCTATAGTGTACCTTTAAAGAAAGAAAATCAAACGTCGAAAACTGACTGGTTTCGACGTAGTCATGGTGATTGGGCATTGACGATGTCTTTTTCCTCCACTTGTGCAGACTGACTACGCTGTAGTAGCTTCAATTAGGTTTCGTGAACCTTCTAGATGAGCGAAGGAAGTTGAAAAGTAGATGCAGAATGTTCTACATTCTGATCAGGTGCGATTCTTGTGACGTCTCTGTGTATTGAATCTGCTTGTTTCAATGAGCTGCAGAATGTGTTATTCTAAGCGATTAGTATTTATCGTGGCATTACTCCGAAAGTAGTCATTCGGGTGCGTCCTATTCTATTTACTCGTTAGCCGCGCTTTTCTATTTTTGTTCTCTGGGTACATTAAGAATAACTTGTTTTTCTCCCATTTTATCGGAAGAGATAAATTCCAACACACACAATTCAAAAAATTTCAACACACACAATTCAAATGGCTTGGAAATAAAAAAAAGAAAATAGATAGCTGATCTTCGCACTCTATTTACCTGCTCGTTCAGCATACAATCGAGTAGTCGGACTTCATCTCAAGACTGGTCGAATCGCAGTAAATGCAGTGAAGACACTCACAAATCTCTATCTGGAGAGACAAATGAAGAACATTGACAAGATCAATAAGTGAGTTATTTCCTAATGTTACCTGTAATGGAAACAATCACTCTTTTTGCTTGAGAATATTGACAAAAAACTGGAAGAACTTATCCACGTAAATTTTCTGATAGAGAAAAAATCGTGAATTGTGTAGTCAAATTATTGATGGATCTAGTTGAGGAATGACTATCTTCATCTTCTTCTCTGTTACTCGGGGAAAGATCATCTCATTGAAACGGAAATATCTGAAGAATACGCGGCTGCATTTAATGGACTCAAACACATGGTAAGGAAGTGTATCACTATTTCACCCCTCTCCCCTGACTGAGAAGGGAATGCGATCAGTTGAAAGTTATATTGATTATTTTTCATTGTTCTGACATTGAAGTTAAATTCCAGATCTGTGCTGACTCATCCGTGGAGGATTCGGTAGCAAGTGAAATCGAACAGGTTTGTATGATTACGTGTGATTGTTCATTTGTCCAAATTCTGCTAAAAACCAATCCAGTTAACGATAGGCTAAAAATATATCCTTCCAGTCATTCCTCTTCTCATCTCCTCGTCGAATCTGCGTCTCTTTCCCCAATGACAGTCACTTTGCACAGAAGAAACGAGCACAATTGATAGCCAGAGGAGTAGTCGCAATAGCGAAGAGTACGGTAAAGGCCAATCTGTGATATCCATTTCTTATTTTCGCGAATAAAGAACTTTGGTCGAATAATTGTATTTTATTGTTACTGAGAGATTCAAGTTCTCCTCAAGTACCTGATCGGTGTATTTTCACTCAATATTCCAGTTGTTTACTTTAGTTACAGTAGTGTTTATCGATTTATCAGGATGCCGGAGTGTCTCGACGAAAAGGCGAGCCTCTATTCGACAGAGCTCACCTTCGATCCCACCTGGAACCATGACCCTGCAGCTACCGTAACCCTCAAGGCAGTTTACCAGGTACGGTTGAAATGATCATGAACTGCACGTCGCTGATGCGTTGATTCGATACCGTAACCTCGTATCTGTTCAGGACACTGCTCCGTATGGCACCGACCGCCCTGTTACGGTAATCACAATGCATGGTTCGCCCGGGTCCCACAACGATTTCAAATATCTGGTACCTCATCTGACGGAGAAGGGAATTCGAGTGATTGGCATCAATTTTCCCGGTTTCGGGCACTCAGAAGGTAAGCTGATCTTTTACTATTAGTTTTTTCGATGTGTGAAAAGGAGAGGTTTTGATAATCGGTAAAATTAGATGCATGATGACAGTTTGCCAATCAAAAATGATTGCAGACCGAGACAATCTGGAACACTCAAACGAGGAGAGATGCGCGTTTGTGGAGGTTAGTATCTATAGATTGAACGTGGTTACCTGGCAGGGACAGTTGATTCCTTGGAACGTACACGATTTAATCTCTCTAGGCACTGCTCGATCACTTATCTATCCGTGATGGTCTCATCTTCCTCGGTCATTCGAGAGGAGCGGAGAACGCTCTTATGCTGGCAGCCAAGTTGAAAGTGATTAATTATTCTGAAATTTTCTTCGGTCAAAGGCATCATAAATGCAAAAAAAATTAAGTTGAATCTGATCACATGGCCATTCAACGATGATGAAAATGAAACAAATATTATTGAAGGAGAGGACGGTCGCAGTGGCACTAGCAAATGCACCGGGAATGCGACGTCACAAGAGCATTAACTACCCATGGAGTATGTTATTATTTTTATCCTTTGTATTTTACCCTGTCCTGGTTCGGTAATAATCAACCTCTTGCAGTTGTCGAACATGTCTGCGCACTGTACAACAATTTCTTCTTTCTTCGTCCCACCATCGAGTACTGTATGCTGAAAGGTACGCCCCTCTACGCCAGTTATCGATTTCGTCCTTTGTCTCGTGTGATCGTGTGGCTACCGTAATCCCCCGGTGTTCGCTTCAACTTACCGTATTCCTACAGTATACAACTGGATGGGCATCAAGTGTCGATCGGGTAGAGTCGTGATGAATTCGATGAAATCGATGCGGTCGATCACTTTCGGAGAGAAGAAGAAAACGTTCCTGGATACGGTAAACGAGTGAGTTTCACCATGTGCAATCAACGCTTTCTCACTCATAGATTTATTTGCCATTTTCACGTTTTGCACTTTTTAGATTTCACTACTCTATGTGCTTGGGAAATTTGTACGAAATCATGTTTAGCTACCGTAAGTAATGTTTTCGCTTGAGGACTCCGCACATTCGAGTGATCTTCTGCTATGCGTGCAGGGACAATCTAATCGATAAGGAGATATCGAGAGAATACGCAGATTGCTTCCAAGAGCAGACCAGACTAGTAAGTGGAGAAAATTCAGGAGACCGATCTACAATGGGTTATTCATAGAAAACAAAAGGAAGACGCGAAAGACGAAAATACATTGATTATTATCATAACCATTTGTCAGGTGTATGTTCACGAAGTTATCCTGGATCCTGAGATGATATTTTATTCGAGATGATATTTTTTGGTGTGATTATTCCAGGTATGCGCCTCTAAGGATCCGGATGAGGAGGAACTACTACTCAAGGATCTCAATAAGGTTCGTTACTCATTTCATTATTGAATTCTCTGAAAAGAAAATATGAAACTATCTATTCAAAAAAAACTATCTATTCAATTTTGTGTCATGAAGATTACAACCACAATCTTTTCCATAGCTTTGCTAAATTTAAAGATTTCATGTTTGCAACACATTTTTTTCCAGGCAGTGGTGGACAACTACAAGTCGATAACGGTGGAGTTCGTGCCCGATGGCCATCACGGACAGAGAGATCGAGCAAGATTCTGGGCCCAATCAATCGATAAAATAGCTAGCGCCGCCCCAGTTACCGTATCTTCGTCAGACCAGACCCCTGAACAACAGGGCAAGTTTTATTGATTAGTTTTTACCTCTAGCGAGAATAATTTAATTCATAGTAGGTTTTCAAAATGCATAATAATAATAATACTAACGAAGCTTTACTTCCGGTTTCTCAAAGAGGTTTAATAATTCGCAAGATAGCTTTACTGCTAATTTCCCTCAAGTGATTGTGTTTGGTGGTTGTCATAAAGTTTTTTTTGTTTGATCTTGAAGAGTTCACAATTGTAAGAACAAGTGCAACACAAATTACAAATATTTCTCATTCACTCCACATTGATAAGTAAATCAGTATTTAATTCATTTCTGAAGTATGCATCCTAAATTGTAACCAGGAAGGGATATTGTCAAAAGAGACGTCGAAGGTTGTAAAAATAACGATGCGTGTGGCAGTACAGTATAGATTGATGCAGTTAGAAACAGACGCGGCTCTTTTTGGCGCTCTAATTATTTCAAATGTATTGCATCTTCGAAAATTTGTTCACTGCTGAGTTACAATCTTGATGGAACTGCAACCATTAGTCGGGAGAGATGGCTCCAGCACAACTCTCGCCACTCTGCCACAAGATATTGTCAGAATTCTCATTCGCGAGGTCGGACCACCAGTGGAGAAAATGCGATTGGTGAGCTATTTATCAATCCTAGTAGGTGTTGTTTCCAAATGAGATTTGATAGTTATGGTCAGTGGTAAGAATTGTACACACTTCGCATTGTAAAGTAGGATAAGGTTTGATGTGTCATTCATCTCATTCATCTCAGATTGGTCGCAGCTGGAATGCAATGGTGGCTGAATATCTTGCGGACAGGAAGAATAACCCTTCCCTCGGAGAAGTATTCATCCGAAACGGAGGTCCTGAAGAGGAGAAGAGGATCAAAATTAGTCTCACGATCACAAAAGCTAATCATAAGCATCACTTCCGAAGAATATGTAGAGATGCCCAGTGGAAGACCAATCAACAGGTACTTTTTGTGTTACTATGAAACACTGATTTTTCAACTCTTCAAGTCTCTTCAATGATTAAAACGTCATCTTGAAAATTAGATTCTCCGGTTACCAATTCAAGAGTGAATGAACTGATGTTTACGATTACAGGATACCTTCGTATCTCCCATTCTTCAATTACGTACGATCGAGTTGTCAAGACTTTGGCAGTTTATTGTATTTGTCTACTTCATCATGGCAGTTTGTGCAGTTGCCTTTCGTCTCCACTACTCCGTCTCTATCCTCATTGTCATTCTCACACTCGCTCTTCTTGTCTATCTATTCATTGTCGTCAGACCCAAGACAAAAGCTACTCGTGACAAAGTTTCATCCCTCTTCGCTCGTTGCTCGTCAATCGGAGAACTATCGTTGATCCATCTGAATCGTGAGACATTGGATGTCGTCAGAGACATCCTCAAAGACGTCCCAATCAAGCATCTCATCGTTTATGACAAGAAATGTGATGCGGGTTTGAGGCAGGAAAGCCGGTATGAAGGAAAGGGATTTGAAAATATTTCAGAGAAGCATTAGTGAAGTTGACGAATACTCACAAAATCGAGATGATTACAGTGTGTGCAAAGAAAATGGAAAAGTCAAAACTTCGTGAGTTACATTAATTTTTCAGAATTCATTTCTTTATTGCCAGGCAAATTCTTCCTTTCGGTTACTGAGACCGCAAATGAGCTGCAAATTTACGAGTCTTCCGAGAAAGATGACAAGATTTTTGGCAAGCCAAGAGATTTCTGGGATAAACAGGCAAATGATATAAATGATGGATCAATCATAGTACAAGTGATGAACGGAGCGCAGAATGATCAACTTCGTGAGGGATCACAACGGTTCAGACTGAAGATCCGTTCTTGAGATTTTTTATGGGGAATCTTGTATGCGACAGTGAGACATTCATACTTTATTGTATACCATAATAATATCGGGAATAATAAACACTTATTATCAACATCATTATGACATTATTCTTGTTTTGCTTCAGCTCGCAATCTTGGTATCGGTGATTATCAGAATCCCGTGAAGCATCCTATTCGGATAATTGTCGCGCCTGAATAAATCCATGCAGTTCCATCGGCATTGCAAGTCAATTCTGCATGGGTAATCTTATCGGTAGTGCCGTCTTGGTTGTCGTAAGTCATCAAGAGATCCCCTGCTGTGTTGACCATCTGAGTTGGGCAGTTATTTAGCGAGCAGGAAGAGCTTTACTTAAAGGTGGAATATCATGAATTTTTAAAATATAAAATGTGCTGACTCTCACAACGATAATCTCTCACAACGATGCACGATATTAAAAGCATCTGGAAAATTCCCAAGGTTCCCAACGAAAAGAGTTCCGATCTTTTCGTTGGGAATAACCTTCGGGAACAGATAAAAATCCCATCCCCGCTAATCCTTCGCTGTTTCCCCCTGATCATGACTGATATCTTTCCTGACGCGGATATCTCGTCACAGGGGGGGGGGAGACTTTCAAATTTCGGCATTCTAATATCGTTCTACATTCCAATCAATCGGTAAATGTTCCCTTCAACATCAACTAATTTTTGATGATACTCCTCCTTTAATCGGCACAACTGACTCCTAAGCATGTGGACAAATTAGCCGCACCTGTTGTTTAAACTAAGTAGATACTTACAACAATGGATGGATCGACAGTGCTCGTGCATACAAACTTCCATACAGCACACGATCCACTTGTGTCCACTTTCTCATTGGAGAACGGAAGATACACTGAAATAGACAAATTCAACAATAATCATCAATTTCGAAAATATACTAGTAGCTAAGAATAATACTGAGCTCGAAAATCGAAAATTAGTGTACTAGTGGGTAGAATCTCTCACATGACGAGGTACTGTCGATCTCAATCAGCGTCTTCGCACACGTCTTGCACTCGGAAATTGATCAATACATTAAAATGAGAGAAAATCGCATCATTATGGAATGCGTGTCAGAGTGTTGTTTTGAGGAAACATACTTGGGACTGCGTGGATTCCGGGAGAAGGAGACTTCGTTGGAATACAAGCGAGTGTGAATGAAGCGAATAAGCAGAATATGGCAAGATGATGCCAACTATGCAGCCACATCGTTCTCAACTCACGACAATTAGCCCAAATTACAGAAGATGCAATGACAATATCGACTTCACTATAGCTGGGCAACGCTATGCTTACAAGAAGGCAACGCTATCACAAGCGCACTCGAACTGCACTGGTAATGACCAACGGACCAGCGGATAGATCATGAACGAAAGTGGGAGGGAAGGATAGACAAAAAGCGACCGGAAAATGAATAGAAATGAGGAAGGTGGGAGGAAAATGAGCAGAAGGATGCTAACCGCGAGTGCGAACAAAATGTTTTTTCGAGGTTTTGATGTATTGTGATACATTTAGTGATTTTTAGAAGCATATTGGCAAATTTAAAATTATGAATAATCCCGGAAAGTGCCATCAATCAATCTGTGAAAAATTTAAATTTATTCATTACACCGTTTCAAAATATTTGATTGAGATCGATCGATAATGACTATTACGGTACCAGAGAAATAAATAGCCAGAGTCCTTGTTGACCGTGTTAGTCCGGCTGCATCAGCAATGAGCGAGGTTCTAAATTGGCTCGATTTTAAGATTCAGGCTCTCTAAAATCATACCCTCACTCAAGAACATCTCATCCACTTGATTCAAAATAGTAATCACTTCGATAACATGGAAGGTGGGAGGAATCTGAAAAGTAATTCTATCATGGAGATTATCAAAAGAATGACCTCACCAGTGGCAAAGACGGCAACGAGGGAAAGTATTGCAGTTTGTTTGCCAGATCGAAGAACGCTTTCATCTGTCGGAAGACTTCCTGAATTTCATAGCTTCAGCAAAAATATTACCAGATTTAGAAATGGTGTGTTCTTATCTTCGTTATTCTCACCTGAAACCGTCGTCTATGAATGGCCAATCGGGCACCAGGAAGGACCGAGTGAAGATGATGAAGCAATTCAACAAGAAGCTCATACAATTTCCACGTGTCCGCGATAACCTATAGATGAACCTTGAAAAAGATCATTTCTCAGGGTAACTAACCAAAGTAAGAGGCGCAAGTAATATCTGTCCCTGGCCAGTGACGTACGGCCACTCCAGAGAATCGAACACTGAAACCAAAACATTGTGTCCCTGATCTGTTCGAGATTGAATTCGTTTAAAAAAAGCAAAACGTGTTGAAGTCTCACCAGTTCTCTGAAGCAAAAGAAGGTTGTCCATGTGATCGAGTACTTCAGTGACCGCGTTGAGAGCAACGGCATTTTGCAAGTTTTGAAGAAGATTGTGAGGCACGATGAGGTTTCCGGGGATTTGTGGATACTGAAACGATGATGGGATGAATGCGATCCAAAAAACTTTTTCGACTCCATTCTGCTCACTTTTCTATGGAAGAGCAATCGATCGCAGAGGACGTTACAGTACTGGGCACTGGAGATACCGTAACTCGAAGATTGACGTTGCTTCCAGAAGTCACGAAGATTCATTAGCCGACGGAGACTTCTGTAAAGAAAAATGCTCGAGATCATTCTAATTTTGTCTTTTGCTGCTTTCTAGTCATAAAATACAGATTGGCTTGACTACAATCTGGCAAAATGGATTCATAAATTGTGAATGCTGATGAAATGTGTTATTATGAATTGAGAAACTGCTCACTGATAGCTCTCCTTGGGTACACTCTCGTGACCCTCCCTAATCAAAGAGTGAAGCAGATGACAAAATTTCCATGTGACCAGAGGATGATGCTCAAGATTTCCAGTGATAACGCCACTCCAGAAGAAAGCACATGATCTGAGGAAAGAATGCACTCATTTCAGATTTCGTGCTGGCGCTTTTTCGTTTGTCAAAATTGAATGATAACAGAGAAAGGAATCGTATGCATTCAAACATTTTCTCACTTTCGTTGATGAGTGCCCTGAACGATTCTATCCATGTGCTTGGCCTTCGGAGGAAGTTCTTGATTGTTCAGAATCTTTCTGAGTGATTCACTCTGGAACAAATAATTTCGCATCTACTTAAGTGATGAAAAAATTCGCTGGAAATGTGATAGAAACCTGTTTCACGGCGGTTTTATCCATGATGAGTATTGGCATGATCGCGTCATACTTGCGAAACATTGCATACAAAGTATACGAACAGCGTCGAAAGGACGAGTGCGAATTGTGAGAGAAGAATACGCGGGTCTTATGAAGGAGGACGCTATTTATCCGTTGTGATTGACTCACAAACAGATGATAACGAGATCACAAGTCGGAACTTCATAAACCCGGCACTTATCAGTTTGTGTGTTTCGCATGTGACGAGGCATCAAACTACGAAATATTATGTAAGGATTACTCAACAAAGTACAAAATTTCATTCTAGCTGTCCATATCGCATTTTGTCTGATAACATTGATAGATAGCGATCACACTTTGAGGTGAATTTCTTTAGATTTTTGAAAGTTCATTTGCATTTCCAGTAACCTATTGTTTGTTATCCGTTCAGTGAAGTTGTACCGTAACGCGAGATGGCGACATTTGGAGATCAGTAATCAGTCATTGATCCTTTCACCTATTATTTGTCTTCAACTTGCCACCTTGAACCTTTATCTACTGACCAACAAATGTGAAGACGGCTACATTAATACCAGTAAATTTGTAAAAACTTGACATGTTATAAAAACCAGAACAATTCAATTAGTTACGCCAATTATCAATGACAAGGTCATGTAAGCACTAGGATTAACTGACTTCGATTGTATTGATATTTTTAATTCTATGTTTTCGAATTTGCCGAAATCTGAGCAATCGCTTTCTGAATGGCGCTGTGGTTGCGAGGACAGTGAGAGAGTAGCTGATGCTGTGGGCACGGATCATATCGAGACAACTATCGAGAACAACTGAAATGAAACTCATTGGTGAATTGCGAATTCGAATAAGGTCAACTCGAGTTGTCTAACCTTTCGAATCGATTTCTTTGATATAAATTACGGCAATGACTGTAGCAGGAACTAGGACAAATACTAAAGGGCTGACGGCCTATGAACGAATACAATTATTTATATTCTGCTTGATTTCGTAGTATGGTTTGAAGAACTATCTAGGCTTTCGAACCTGTACTATAAGCGCTTGTGTCGATTTCCAATAGATTTTCTTGCTCTCTGCGCTCATTTGAATGTGTTTTCGTAAAACCGCTTGAATATGGGAAGTGATCTAAATCCGAAAACTTTTCAGTATCGATAGAATTTCTCACCGTTAGTAGGAAAACGACGTTGAATGCCATGCAACTTCCGAACGCGGCCAAGTATCCTCCTACTCCATCCTGGCAACAAATGGAGCGATTCCCACCTTCAGCTTTGAAATCAGCCGGCAACTCAGCTAATACAGCCGCAGTCTGTTCCAGTGACATCTGCTCCAGCTGAAAGAACAGATAAGAAAAATATGATCAATGGATTCTTACGTGGAAACTGGCTCCAACGGAACAGTAAACGATAGCTAACAAAATGTAGAAAATTCCAATTGACGTTTTCCGAAAATAATATCGCGTATTGGCAATTTGAAGCATCTGAAATATCCGATATCAACAAGAAATAATTGAAAATGATCACTTGATGGCGGTAAGTCAAGGCGATCGCGTATGGTATCGCATTCCATGCAAGAACAACGAGAATAATGGACTGATGATCATAGTTATTTCGGATAGAGTTATGGCACTCACTATAACCAGATTGGTATCTAGACTAAAATAGCTTAGAAGTGTCCCTTTGAGATAGAGACAGGGCCAGAATATTCTCACATCTCCAATCGTGTGAAGAATAGCGTCTATGCAATAGGTGTATATCTCAAATTGACAATTTACTCAAATCGTAAATAAAAACGCTCATAACATACCGCAATGGATAGAAGGATTGCCTTGTAGCTCGTTGAAAGCAAACTTTTATCTGTAGTTGCCGTCAAATAAATTACGATAGAAGTGAGGCAGGAAGCGAGACCCATGGAGATACACGCCAACCACATCGCACGTTACTTCAATAATAATGATTGTGTCTCTTTTATTTTGTATCAAGGGATTGCAGGTAACAACAAAACAGAGAAAATAATCGCCCACGGAAATGAACGAGTGATGCAGATGTTAGATTCATTATGATCTTTAGTCAGCGATTGATTCAGATTGTTTGCCATTCAGTAATTTATATAATGAAAAACACACAAGAAAAACGATCTTCATTGTTGTTAGGAACTTTTCCATGAACGGAAAACAAGCTGTTAGGTATGACTACGGAGAAGCAGAGAGATTGGAATGCGCTATCCTCCGCCTTCCTCAGGTTGTAGTTATCTCTTAATATTCTGAGAATTTATCGTACATCGATGGTTATGTAGTCTATTCAAGTCTTCCTAGGAATAGTTTGTGAGGTTTAAGATAATTCCAGCCTGAATATTATGTGTTAATCTCAAACATGCGAAGCCGAATTTGCGAAGTTTATGTACAAATATAAATATGTTATGGTTTTTATGAGTTTAGATTGCTGGAAAATTATCTCAAGATTTGAATTGTGCTTCTTTCTCTTGAAAGATGGTTTTTGCGTTGCAGTAAGGCAAGCGTTCGTTCTCTGAATGGGGCCGTTGTGACGATAACAGTGATGGAGTAAGTAACGCTGTGCGCCCGAACGAACTCAAGACATCCACGAAAGAGTTCTGGACAAAAAACAGTTACTACGATTATTAAATTATTCGCTTCAACTAACCGTCAGATTTGATTTCAGCAACGTAGATAATACCAATTACAATCACTGGAACAATCATAAAAATGCAAGGGCTAACGGCCTGCAATTCATCACTTTTACAATTGACCAGTTATAAACTAGTGAAATGGCAGCAGATCAATGAGTTATCGTATTGTACCTGCACTAAAAGAGCTTGCGTTGACCTCCAATAAAGTTTCTTGCTCTCATCGCTCATCTCAACGCTCCGATGAAGAACAAATTGAATATGAGAAGTCACCTACATCAAAATGGGTTTCGCCATAACTGATTCACGTAATTACAACTATAACAAAAAGAATCATTGATAACATGCATGTTCCAAAGGTCGTTATATACATAAATACTCTCGATTCATCATGGCAATGAATGGAATGGTTTCCGGCACCAATGAGAAATTGATTAGACAATACACTCAGTTGAATCAAAGTTTCTGCGGTAGACATTTCCCTGTTCTGAAATGTCCGAGTGCATTCAGGCAAAAATTTGTGAAACAGACAAAATGTTGTTTCTCACATAGAAGCTTATTCCAAACGAAGAGAACGCAACGGTGCCGAGTACAAAAAATATCGCAATTGACGGTTGTCGAAAATGATATCGGGAATTCAGATCTTGAAGTTTCTGATAAGTGATGTTGGATTCAAGCATATTGTAAACAACGTTACTTGATGTCGATATGTGAATGCAAGTCCGTATGGAATCGCATTCCATGATATGAGAATAAGGACGATTGACTAATCAAATACGATTAGATACGACCTATTCTCTCACAAAACATACTATTACGAGATTACTATCAAATTCAAAATAATCTTGAAAGATTCCTTCTAGATAGAAGCAAGGCCACGACACTCTCGCGATACCAATAATATGAAGAATAGCATCTATGAAGTAGGTGTAGATCTGATAGACATTTGCTAAATATTAACGAACGCGTGCAAAGTGAAATCAAAACTCACTGCGATTGATAAAAGTATGCTCTTGTAGCTCGTGGCAAGAACTCCATTCTCTGTACTAATCGTCATATAAATAACAGTAGATGTAAGAAAAGTAGCTAAGACCATCGAGAGAAAGGCAATCCACATTACTTCAGGTGAAATTGTTGCGAATAATGATTGTGTCTCGTTTACAGTGTATCAAGGGATTGCATGTAGGCGACAGTGAAAACAGATTAGCAGTGATCCCTAAGGAATTGTAACTGACAAATAAATTATAGAAGAAACAGAAATTACTCAATCCATTTCTACAAAACACTTTAAAAAAATTAATGAGGAAATATGTATAACTGCTAGATATAACATGTGCCAATTGATTCAGCTATGGTGGATCTCTATTGCATTTTTTTTGCATGTGTCCGCAGTGTAAAAAAAGACGAATAGATTTATGAACTGCTGCAATAACAATATAAGTAACAGCCTCAACGCACATTCCAAAATGGTTGCATCCAGCTGCAATAATACTTTGACGGACGCACAACACGAAACAATTGTAATTATCCAACGCCAAAAACGAGAATCTTTTGGCAATTGCTTTCATATTACATAATTTCAGATTCTCAATGTACAACGGATTGGAGTAAACAAATTTTATCGCTGTCTTCGACAGAGGTCAAGAAAGAAAACTGATCCTACTTCACTTATCCTTATCCATCACTTACTTATCCCCCTTTCTTCTTACTCCTTCCGTCCAATGTTCCACTTGATCCCTGCAATAATAACAAATAATGCTCAATTTATGTTACAGCAATTATGAATTGTGTGCATTATTTAGATTCAGTGATGCAGGTTGTATTTCATTCCTTCGTATTGTTAATTAATCAATTTTTATACACAACGTTTTAATTTTTTTCTCCCGAATTCAGCTTATTTTATTTTAAGCGGCCGAAGTCCGCTCGCGGTCGCTTTGCGAGTGAAGAATGAAGATCGCTTTGCGAGTGAAGAATGAATTCGACTCTCACTGATTGGACTAGTCTCCTCTCTCTCTCGCTAATCCAATATAACTGCTCGATTCTGTCGACAGAAATATAGGAATGCGTATAGGTATAGGGGGATTTTATTATTCTAATCTTCACAATCAGCTTGCTCCGTCTTCTTCCATTTTCAGCCGTGAACCACCAGTTCTCCTAACCAGAGTTGAAGTATGACAATCTT
>LS488881.1:21342-94371 GCA_900490705.1 Pristionchus arcanus | reverse complement strand
ATTTGTGATTATCGGCTGAAAATGCACGCGTATTTGTGATTATCGGCTGAAAATGCACGCGTATTTGTGATTATCGAATGAATATTGTTAATCAATCACTCGAAAAATACTAATAAAATTATATTTATTGTTATTGTTCGAATAAATAATTGAGTTTTATTTGATTTTACGTGAATTTGCATTAATTTTCCAAGCGAAGTGATGACGAAGTTGTTATTCTCCATCCATTCGATTCCCTCTCTCTCTCTCGTGCAGAGCGCTCGTCTTATTTCACTCCTCTCGCCTTCCTCCAATCGGTTGGTTTGCACACCCAATTTCCTTGATCTCGCCATCAATCTCCATCCATCCTCTCTTTGAGGAACCCAATACCCCTGCAGTTCCAACTTCAGAATGGGCAACACTCTGTGTGACTCCTCCCCCTCTTCGCCTGGTGACATCTGGAACATTTGGGCGAAGGATGAAGAGGAAGAAACCAGGAGAGAGTAAGTTTATCCGTCACCTCCTAGTGTTTACCTGGCACCCAAACATAATGTCAAGTGAATCGGGCACAAATAAACTGATTTCGATGACTTTTTAGCCTCACGATACTTCAGGTCGGCTGGTGGCACGGGCGTGACTACCGGGACGTCGTCGGATGCAGTCAGCCAGACGGGCACTGCTGCGACGTGCGCCACGGAGGGCCAGGGTGCTGCTTCCATTCCGGTGGCGATCACCCCGGATGAGGCTGTGGAGGCCCCGGAACCGGTATGAAGGGGTACACAACATTCTGCACCGACAGGGAAGGGGAGCTCTTTACATACGCACTCGCTCACTTTGTCCACCCTTATCTGGAGAGAACAATGGGGGTCAGAATGCTGTGGGTACTGAAGTCCCACACAAGCGGCGATGCCCATTTGTTACCAATGAGAGCTTGTCGGCGGATGTTCTTTACTGGTTTATTCGAAACATTATGCAATCGTTTCCGTTGCTCGGTGTATCTGCTAACGTACGCCCACAGGAAGGCATCTGCGTTTTCTATATGTAGATTACCCTCATAACATTGCACGGACCATACGTGAGATCAAATCGTCTTAACCAGGCGTCCAAGATTTAGACAAATTCTCATGATTACAGCAGTCAATTTGGATGAATATTCGATTGCAGGTGCTCGACCAGTGCGGTCTCGACCCGGGCGAGTGGGTGGAGCTCGCTCCGCCTCCACGCATCAAGGTATTACTAGGTCGGATGAGAACCGACCTGATGAGAAGCAACAAAAAAAATTGGTTTTCATCCAGTCGGAACTCATCCGACGGTTTCATGTGCTATCAAGGTAGAATGCGACGTGTCTTCATTTCGCGCACTCTCTCGCCTCGCTGTTAGAGCTGTAAATACGGACCGCCGTGTATCATTTCGCACTCTCTCGAGCACTCGAGAGTGTGCGAAGTCAAGGAATTCGCAATGTCTGTCGAATGTTGCCTTAGATCTCTTTAGCTGGCCTTGTATCATGCTTTGACCGATGATCGTGTGTGCGAAACGTAGAGATGATTTTCATTGGTTCAGTTAAAATTCTCACTATTTCAATTGAAATCATTTAGGAGAGTCGTCTGACTGCCGAGGAGCAGACCAAGTTCCGCGGACATCTCGCTCGCATCTTCTCCGACGAAGCGTACTGGGGCGAGCGAGTAAGGGATTGGGTAATCTAAACAACGTGGCAGGTTCAGCTCCCCCCCCCTACGCTCCATGCCCCTGAGATCGGAAGCACTCTCTTCATTCCTTTGTCGCTCGAAAAACCTGCCACGTTTAGCGTATCGTTTAGCCAACCCTAGTAAGAGATGTTAGGGCGGATTTTTTTTTCATTTGCCCAGCTGCGACAATATGGCCTTCAGCACACAACACGGAACATTTTGCTGCCTCATCTTTGATTGTTTCGAAAATTCTCATTTTCTCAGTTACTGATATCGTGCGTTTGAAATGCTCAGCAAATGAGATGTGCTGGTTAGCGAGCTATTGATTATCTAGGAGAGAGGAAGTGGGGAGATGAGGAGAGGAGGACACTTGATCTACCGCCTCCTCCCGGCCTCTTCCTTTCTCCGCCCTCTCGAATGTTTGTAAAAGGTCGGCTACGAGTGGAATGGAAAATAATCTCACGATACTAGAAAACGATTAGTAACATAAGCTGAAGACCCTTCTGTGGAGTAGGAATATTCCGAAAGGAATAATATTTTACGATTATGCGTGCTTCCTTTCCAGCTCCAATTCGATCCGGACGATGTGCTTGAAGTGATGGAGAAGGTGATTCCCTATCTCGAGTCGGAGTCGATGCTGATCCAGGACATCCCCTACGACATCGTCGTCGTCGGTGATTTGAACGGACAGGTACGATATCGCTACAGCATCCCTACAGTATTATCGGAGCTGATTGTCCTACTGTACTCCACAGAATGATATCGGAATCGGTACAGTAGGCTCAGTATCGATGAATTTACTGTACCGGACCAGCGCAAAATGGGATAGTCGCGACCACATGCGTACTTAGAACTAAGTTGCGCAAAATAATTCCTTAGCCACATTAGGTCATTTGTTCTTAGTGCTTAGGGTTAGGCTTTCGGTCAGGCTTGGGATACGATCACATTTTTGCCGTACGATATTCACAATATATCATGCCAGCCGAATTCGAGGACTCTTGAATGTGCGTTTCACTTTCCTGTTATTTCGCCATAAAGAAATCGCATGTTTGACCTTGTTTACAGAATCGTGACCTGCCTACGTGGCTTTCGAAATAGGGAACAGACGCGCAAACATCTCTCCTTTATTTAGGAGTAATTATTTATTTCGCAGCTGCACGACCTGATTCATTACTTCCATACGGATGAGAAGGACGGCAAACCGGGTTGGGAGTGCATGAAGTATCTCTTCCTGGGCAGCTACGTTTCCAAGTAAGAGTATTTCACAGATTTGCTCCCACCATTGGTGTCCACACCGGCGGCGACCCCATGTCTGCACAAGCCTGTCAATGGGGGCAGAGCTGGACACCTATGGTTCCCGCGTTTTGCTCACCTTTCAGAATAATGACTGCATGATTACATATTCGTAAGGTAATATATATTTCCAGAGGCCGTCAATCGCTCGAGATCGTGATGGGCCTCTTCTGCCTCAAGATGCTCTATCCGGGCAGAGTGAGGCATTAGAAACGAAGACTGAATCTTTGAGCCCATTCAGCTAGGATAAACGGTCACAAGGGCGAGGAAAACCTCAGAGAACTATCAAGAGATAATTGTCGAAACAGAGTGGCCTGGAAGAGTTATCTATACCGTGCTTCCTCACCCCCTCCCCCTCTTAGAAAAAGGGACTCGATAACCAGCACTTTTCGTTTTCTGAGCATTTTTGCCAAGCAGACAGGGCCGTAGGTATATCAGGCCTCCAGCGTCGTAAAATATTTCGAAATTGCTTTGTTCCAGATCTTCCTGCTCCGTGGCACGCAAGAGTTTTATCGCATCAACGCTCGTCACGGATTCCCGCTGGACTTTCACGAGCGCTACTCGGATGAGGTTTGGATTGCTGCTCTACTGTATTGCGATTGCGGAATGAGAGGAGAGAGCGGAAGATTGCGGAATGAAACAAATGATTCCGTTTTACAAACTCTATATATTCCAGAAGTAGGGTTGCTCCGAAAACTCAATAGAGAACAACCAACATTCCTAAAGTTCCCGATTTTATTACACCAGAAATCATTACGGCGCTACTTTCATGTCCCGATTCCTGAGCATTTAACAATGATAATATTTATCCAAGTTGGTGGTACATTTGTGGGGGGGGTTCGATTTTTGGCAACAGTCGCTCTGAATATGGATGGAGATTGGGCGTAATAATGACAGGAAGAGAATACTTTGCGATAAAGGGCTAGGCCGCCAAAAATCGAAGATCTGTCCCTTTTCCAACCGTGTTTTCGTTGCAGGATACGGCCAAGTACTTGTACTGCAAAGTGAACTTCGCCTTCTGCTACTTGTCGGTTGCGGCCATCGTCGGTGAGCCATGGCCATGAATATTCAGGCACTTCTTCGTTTTTTTTTGCCCAGCCTTTTCTCGCAGAGTATCCCTCCCAACCATTCTCATTTTCTTCCTTCTCCAGTTCGCAGCTGTTGTTGATTGGCCCAAAAACCGAAGGAGTTCCAATCATATTTTCTATTCTATAATCATGAATATATGAGGCCGTTTGCGTAAGAATCGAGCAGATTCGCCAAGGTTCGGCACAGCAAAAAAATATCGATTCTCTGTAACTTTGGGACTGTAGGTTCTCAAGGGTGCTGATGACGATAAAAATATTAATTTTTCATGTCGGGCCACTATTTGCTCCAGAAGGCCTCACGTCAAAATCCGCGAAAAATGGAGTTTTCCTCGATTTCTCGATATCCGAAAAAGTGAAAATTATGAAAAAAATGGCTACTGATCTCATTTTTTATTGCGAACACGGCCATGCAGTTTATTTTTTGGAATTCACAAAAATAAATGTTATCAGTATGCTAATAAATCGGAGAGGTAAAAGAATGTGGAGAGACTAGATTTGTTAAAAGCGGCATGATATTTAAAAATTCACTTATTTTATTCACTAATTAACAGCGTCATAAAATTGAATTATGGAATTAAAACTACGAATAATCTGCCTGGAAATCACGAGTCGTCCCTTGATCTACCCCTGTCTCTTCCAACTGACCCCCTTCCCCTCCCCTGCCTCTCTGACTGTCTGCGCTCTCTCGCTGTTCCGTGCACTCTCTTCCTCGAGATAAAGGTCAAGAGAGAGACAGGGGTAGATCAAGGGCCGAATCGAGATTTTCAGGCAGATTACTCATAGTTTTAATTCCATAACTCGATTTTGTGACGCTTTTAATTTGTGCAAAAATAAATGAATTTTTAAATATCATGCCGCTTTTAACAAACCTAGTCTCTCCACATTCTTTTACCTCTCCGATTTATTAGCATATTAATAAAATTTATTTTTGTGAATTCATAAAAATAAACAGCATGGCCGTGTTCGCAATAAAAAATGAGATCAGGAGCCATTTTTTTCATAATTTTCACATTTATGGATGTCAAGAAATCGAGGAAAGCCCCATTTTTCGCGGATTTTGAGGTGAGGCCTTCTGGAGCCAATAGTCACCCGACATGAAAAATTAATATTTTCATCGTCATCAACACCCTTGAGAACCTAGAAACCCAAAGTTACAGAGAATCTATATTTTTGCTGTGCCGCCCATTGCTCGATTCTTACGCAAACGGCCTCATATATCTATAATCATGATTATGAATCATATAATCAGCATTTTTTGCATACTCTCTCAATTGGACCGATCCTTGATTAGCTTTCCATCTAAACATTTGCATAGCACTAATTCTTCAGGCAACACGTATCTCTGCGTGTACGGTGGCATCTCTCCCTTCGGCTTCAATAGAGCGCTGCTGAGCAGAGTGAGCTGGCGTTCAAATACGGGAAATTATGATAATTATGAAATAATACTGATACACTCGGTCTTCTTCGTTATCGTAGTTTTTCTTGGCTATCAATGGAATTTGGTTACGTCAGGAAGAAAAAAAAATAGGTTAAAACTATGATATTGCAGATCAGAAAGCCGTTGATGATGTCTGACGATGACTACGTGGTGCACGACATTGTGTGGTCCGATCCGGCCAAGGGACTGCACGGGTAAGACCTCTTAGCACTTCTCTGTTTTTTTGGCCCAGCCTTATCTCGAAGAGTGTTCCGTCCCTGCCATCCCTCATCCCCTCTACATTCGGAGCGGTTGTTGACTGGGTCAAAAAAACAGAGTAGTTTCGACCTCTTTAGCATGAAGAATGCAACTAGGCTAAGTAGCCGCCTAACAGCCGGCCTTATCGACAAAGTTATGCCTTCTTTATCTAAACTTGCCGCTTGCAGTACGATGTTCAACGCGGCGCGCGGTACTTCGATCTACTTTGGAATGGACGAACTTGCTGCCGCCCTTGACAACATGGACTGCAAGGTCCTGCTCCGCGGTCACACGGTGCGTAAATATATTTTTTGAAACTACTTTACTTTTTAATACTTTTTTTACACAAATACATAAATAATTACAATACAGTAAAAACTTCTTTATAGTTCGTATAAGCCATGACTGAATATCACATTTTTAAAATGATACGATGGTAATTGCATTCCTACTAAAATATTCCGCGCGGCAATCGCTTTGGCTTTCGCGATTTCCGCCTATTTTCACTTGTTTTCCTTAGTTTTTAATGATAAAACTGGATTTCTGGGATGGTTTTACGCTCGTCAAGCATCAAATATATATTTAATGCTTTATTTTAAGCGCGGTCATAGTTTAATAGCAATTTCGTTACGCGCGGAACAATAAACAACTTCGCGTAAAAATGTGATATCAGCTCATCCTACCCGATTCAATCAATTGTTTCGTCTGACGAAATTATGTATTTTATCTGGGATTTCTCCTGTAATTTTACTAAGAATAAGAAAGGCATCGAGACATCATCACGAATTGAGTGACAGCGAGAGAAGTGGTAAATCGTAATTGCTTTACCCATTCTGCAGCCGCTCAAGCGCGGCTACGAAGTCTTCGGGGACATGTGCATCTCGCTCTTCTCCGCCCATGGACAGAATGGGGTGAGCATTCCGGGGACAGACAGGATATACCTACTGAAGTGCGAGATACAGGTCGCCGTCTCTTCATTTCGCACACTCTCGCCCGATCGTGCTGAGTGTGTGAAGTGTTGAGACTGCGTATTGCGCACTCTAAAAATCATTTCTATTATCAATAAATTTCCATTTAAAAAAAAGAAATCGCTGTCGGAACTATTGATGATGATTGCAGAATGATGCCGCAGTGGCGTATATCGACACGCGCGGAAAGATGACCATGCGAAGGACCGAGCTTGATAAAGATCGTAAGGATAATTTATTTTATTGTAATTATTTATTTATTGTATTTTTTAAATCATGCATAATCACTTCATCCCTTGTCAGTCCTCCTTCTTTGCTCTGCATTATTTTATTAAAAATTAATTATTTAATTAATTAACATAAATTAAGAAATTACAGGCGTGGAGTGGGACGCGAAACTGCTGGTACTCGATCATCAAGTGCCCGACCACTCTGGAAAGTATGGCAAATTGACGGCCGAGGGAGCCATCCCGAAAATCCCGGACGAGCCCCTTAGAACGTAGTATTCCGTACTCAGATTAGCTATCTGAACGATAAAGATATGAACATGATATTTTCGTGTCACTATTTCGCATTTTTTGCACAAGCGGATGCGTCTCGTGTGTGCGAGTTGAGCTACACCGGTAATAATTTCGTAGGACCATTTTGAGCTGAGTTATGACCAAAAACGAGAACCGGAGTGCATAAATTGTTGGCACTTCTTTACTTTAGTGCCCAAAGGTTCCCCCTCCCTTATGGAAGAAGTCAGTCCGCGGGGGACAGAGCACCCCACCCGTTTCCTCCAAGGGAAAGGGCCAGACTGACAAGAGGCTCAAGTGGAACAGACTTTTATAGGGTTGAGTCGAAACTCAATTAGAGACTTTCAAAATGAAAAATTAGAGATGCAAAAGACCATAATGCGATGAAAATGACTGGATTTGACCGCTCTCTAACTTGTGGATTGTCAGAAATGAGTGAGTGAGCGATCGAGTGAGCGAAGTATAAAATAACTATCTACCTTTGGACACTAAAGTAAAGAAGTGCCCAATTGTTTTTAAAAATCGAATATTATTTATGCTCCCTACTGAAAATATTTATACAACATTCAGCCTATCTGTTCTGTAAAGCATAAAAACAGCATGACTATGTCGAATGAGAACTTTACGACCCGAATTCATTTGTATGTATTTGAGTCGTTAACAACTGTTGTTAACAACTCAAATAAAAATTAAATATATTTTTAAAAATATAAATACCGTACTTAGTGATTAAAAATCAGTTGGTAATGGAAGATCATGCGGTAGGCTTTAGAATGGATTACGGTATTTTTTCTAATATTGATGTGTCCACCTAGGATGGTCGTTCGATCAATTTACGCTATATTTTCGTGTTCGTACATAATGCCTCTCTTATTTATGTGTTATGGCCATTATTATATGCCCATATTTAAGCATTAAAAGGTCCGCCCGCCCTCCGGGAATCCCGAACATGGGTCGTCCCGTGCTCAAGGCCAGTCCGTCGCCCAAGGCAGCTCCCGCTTCCATGTGGAAGGAATTCGAGAAATGCCCAGGTGCGCTGTCCATTACTGTGCACTGAATACTGTGCAGTGCACTGAATAGGCCATTCATTCCCACTGCATCATACTAAAATTGTGAGTACAAGCACTTACAAGTGTCGTTGTCTTGATAAGTTCAAAAACATAAGTAACGTTTTATCGACTCCTCCCTTCAGAGCAGCAACGCAGCAACTTCGCCAGTCGAATCGCGACCTACGTGGCTGAATTGACAGGTGCTCATTTCAATCCAATATATCGAGCGTCCATAGTGCTCCAAATAAGTCTCAATTGCTTTGTTAAAGTTATTACCGCGGTGGGCACATCGAATCGACGTTATACGCAATAAGGCTTGTTTGACCTAGTGCTTTTTCTTTGCTTGGCCATATTTTACATGATTACTGAAGAAACAATAAGGTTGATCACTGCTGCCACTATTAAATTTCTTTACAATTAGTCGACGCGCATTACCCCAGGAAAGTTCTCATACTATTCGAAACAAAGCTTTTCCATGTACTACATAACGAACATACTCCTTGCTTGTGAATTATCTCCATATGAATGAATAATTTTTTATATTTATTACATTATTTATATTTATTTTCAGACACATGATCAACGTCAAGCAATTCGCCAAATTCGTCCTTGACGTTTGGATGCCGCTGATATCGAGGTGATCTTTAAATATTTCGTTTTCGTTTTCTATTTTTTGTCGATTTTAAAGCAACGCATATTTCATTTAGCTAAACTTATTGCGCTGCACGCCTGAACAACTTCAATGTCGTATTAATTTTTTCCTTGCGTGGAATTAAGAGTTTGTGACTATTTTATAAGTTAACCCGTACTGACAATGGCGCAAACACAAATATTGTGACAAAAAAAGATTTTCCCAGAGCTAAATCAAGCCGTTCGCGAGTGTGATGATGCAGGAGGACGAGCTGTTTGGTAGAGTCAGGTATTTTTGCTAATAAAATAAACTACCTTTTAAATTCACTACGGCATAGGTGTTGGTTTTTAGACAACTATCGCATTACATTTAAAAAAACTGGTAGTGCTTGTAAAAGAGAATTTAAAGAGTGTAACGTAAAAATATAAAGATAAGTCATCCGTAGGTGGAAGAAGAACGATTGCGTCTCGCTTTAAACAAGAAGCTGGCTCAAGAAATTGTAATGGAGGGCGAATGTAATGGTTGATCTCCCAAGTAATCGAGCTTCGTCTTGTTTCATACGGGTGGGTGATGTTCTCGATGTATGATAACTTTGACTTTAAAAAGCTGCAATAACTTAATTGTTGCTAGTATGCTCATTTGCTTCGGTCGAATCTTTTTTCTGTACATTTTCAAGATCAATATCTTTGATAGAGATTCACGGCTTGATAGAGAAATACAGAACACGCATTTGAAGGCTGTCACTTTGGTGTTAGTTTCCGCTGGTTAGGTACCTTTTTTGCCGATCTTCCGGCGGTTTAACAATACGCGCTCATGCTCTACATTTTTAAATGAACAATGAGTGAAACAATAATGAAACGATGTAAAATGGAAACAAATTGACGGCGAATATAATATTTCAGATAAACTCGGTTCGGGCGCCAGCGAAGGCGTGGTTCATCTTCTTCGATGAGATCGACGTCGTCGATGGGACGAGGTGGGATTACTGTTGTCAATTTTTTTTATGTTTCAGTCAACTGATATGGTATAGCCTCTGCTATCGATTCATTGCCCCCTCCCCCCTGCGCGTTTTATTATATCTGTGTGGACTTCCAAGGCGAGAACTGTAGACAATTTGCAATTATGTACGGATACCAAAACCCTGATTACTGTAGATTAGATAATGCGTTCACAAATGTCATATTCGTCTCAGTATGTGATATCGTGTGCGCGCGACAAATAAAACAATCAGTTTTGTTATCTCTTATCTTTATCGAGCGCAATCCGAGTAGTTACAGCTCCTGAGATTCTAGTTGTTTTCTTGACGAGCGTCGCACCTATTGTGCCGCTGGTGCAGCAGGGGTGGCTGCGGCAGGGGCCGGGCTTGCAGCCGGTGCTGCGGCTGCTGCAGCTGCAGCATCCTTGGGGTCGGACGGGGATGCGGGCTTGCTGCCGTTGTCCGAGTTCTTCGAGTCGCTGCCGCCGCTGGACTTGGAGCCGGAGGCGGCGCCCTTGGACTTGGTCTCGGCATTGGACTTGGTCTGGGTCGGGGCGGCCGATTTAACGAAGGTCACAGGATCGGCAAAGCCGGTCTTGCCGGCCTTTGCGTAGTCGGGCTTCTTTTTGAATTCAGCAATGTCCGTGTGGGCGGCGAACCACTCGCGAATGTCCTCCATGCTCTTTGTGACCGCGTCCTCGAAATTCTTCTGATCCAGTTGTAGCTGCAATTTGTTTGGTACATTTCAATGTTTGGTTGTAATATATTTTGAAACCCGGGCGCGTTAATGAGAAATAAGTCGAATATGTATGTATTTTATTTCCCTAATCAACTTGTTCTAATTAGTAGCTCGATGTCTCGTTTACCTTGACGAAGTCAGGGTTCGGCCCGTTTGGCAGCAATTTTTCGCATATTCTCTGAAAAGTAGGATTGTTTAGGTGCAAGCACACATTTTTTTCGCTCGAATTCATCCACTGTTGAGCGACCCATCGAACACACTTCCTTCCCGGGGGGGGGAAACAATATCACCTTTTTTTCACTCTTGTACCCCAACGTCCGTTTACCTTGACGTCGATGTGCCGGCCGTAGTTGCTCGATATTTCGACGGCCTCCATGATGAGCACGCGCCACTCCTCCTCGGGCGCCACCTTGGCCATCTTCTCCGTGATCGTCGGCTCGGCCTTCTCGCCCTCCTTCAACGCCTTCGGCTTTTGCACGAGCTGCAAGCAGTGGTCAATTTCCTATGATAATACAATTGTTGATGATTTTTTTCTTCTCTTTCTGAATCACGTTTTATGTCCAAAACCAAAAAAGCGGGTACGGTAATTTAACGAAGTAGGTTTTGTGCAATTGTCGCGCTTTGTCCTGCATTTTTTTGCTGCTGACAGTGTGGTGCCAGAACACAGTCGCATGGCCATTGCTGGCTTCCAAATTATCCACTTTCAGTTGAAACAACATATCAAAATCGCTTGCGATATGTTTGAAACAACATATCGCAAGCGATGGTATTTCTTTGGAGCAATAAGCCGCGCGTCTCACGTTAAAAGCCTCCAGGAAGGCCTGGATGGGCGTGCGGCAGTACGACTTGAGCATGCCCGCAAAGTAGCGCAGCTGCAGCTGCATGGCGCTTCGGTCGACCGGGTCCGGCTTCTGGAGAATAGTTGGTCGTTTTTTGCGTATCCAGTTATTAGCATCCTTTCGCTAGTCCACTAACGAGTCCTCACCAGGATGTAGTCGGGCGCGTTTCTCATCACGTGTCGGAAGTTGGGCAGGGCGCCCAGCGCGAACGCAGCCTGCTCCGGCACGGTGCCGAACGCCGGAATGACCTGGGGCATGGGCAACTGCAACGGGGCGTAGTCACTGGTCTGCTTCTTTCGTCTGCTAGTTGCTCGTTCGTGATGTTTTTCTCTCAGAAATGTCTCTGACAGGGCACCCCCAGAAAGCTATCCTGTGCTACGGGAAGTTGAACAGCCTATCGTTGATTGTGCCCAGCAATGGGCACAGCTGGCCCCAGAATGTAGGGGACGTTGAGGCTAGACTTGCAGAATAATTGGTTATGTAATAGGGGGAAATTAGATGCCATGCAATGAGTAGGGCGATGATCAATATTTGTATTGTGAAGTCAGTTAGTTTGTTCCATGCCCAGACTCACTTTCGCGTTCAAGTATTTCTCCAGATTTTCGATGAATTCCATCTGGTTGAATGTGGTGCGTCGCTTGTCGACCTTGTGCTGGTAGAAAGTCGGTTTCACGTAGCAGAGAATCGCCCAGAGCTGGCCACAGTGCGGGTACTGCGAGATGCCGTTGAAGCCGAGCTCGCGGAAGCCGTCCACAATGAACTGTAAAGTGAGGGAATCCGATCCATCATTGCAAATGTTTTATATTGAACGCTCTTTTTTGAGCATTCACTAAGAAAGTGAGAATATTCAGCAATGAGATAGCGAAGGAAGCGTTCCATATTATGTGCAATACATTGCATTGCCAATTAGGAGCACGTGAATATTATGAGTTTCTCACAAACAAAGCAGTAGTTTGAGCGCGAAAATCCCACTCCCTTGCCTACTTGTATCACAGACCTCAATCGATTCAGAACACTGCTTGTCGTCCCACACGTAGGTGAGCAGATTGATCGCCACCGCTCGCATCAAGCCTTCGCGCTTATCTGGAGTGCGTCCGTCACTTAGCTACTCGGTCCCCGCTAGTCTAAACGAAACAAAATAGCTCGTTGTCTAATGAAAAATAGCACAAGATAACACGGTATGAGGAGCACAACTGGCTGTTTTGTTAGCTTCCCAAATCAAATTCCTATCGCCTACCGTTCCGGATCTTCGTCTTGGTACGCCAGCCGTACTTGTCAATGATCTTCTTCGCCTGCAGAAACATGTAGCGCGAGAACATGTGCTTGACGGCCAAGTCGTTCTTGAAGACCATGCCATGGAAGCGCATCAGGAAGGGCTCCACGCATGCTGCAATTTATCCCTGGTTAAACGTTCATGTGTTTTTTTTGCGAGATACTGTCATTTCCATGTTGCCACAAATTGCAATTTTTTTGTTGCAAAATTCTACCATGTGCGACCACGAAGCGTAATTTACGCGGTCGATTTACCCCAAACTTCCGGATGTTTAATCTCTTGCTCCAGCAGCCGGTCGAGCTTCTTAAACCCGTCCATGATGAGGTATGAGCTCGAAACTGTCGCTTGTAGGATCTGCAATCATACCCGGCTTTAGGCAGCGCTAGTGTTGCTGATTCGGCTAAACTGAAGAAACAAATACCATGCCGTAGTCGTCCTTGCAGTCCGCAATCAGCTCAGTCTTACTCAGATTCGTCCTTGCCGAAATCTTCTTAAACCTGAGCTTGTATCGGTGCTTGTTCTAAAATGATCGGAAGTGAAACTTGGAAGAGGAGGGACTATCGGGTGCTCACGAAGCAGTAGAAGCCGATGAAGCCTACGATCAGTGCCGCAATTACAAGCGCAACAAATCCGACGATAAGGTAAATGATTTGGCTTTCTTCCAAGTCAGCAATTACTTTCTCTTGCGTCGGTGCATGATTGACATCTGTAACGAAAAATGGTAGCCATCGAGAGAAGCAAATATATTTTTAAAAAGCTTCGTTTTAAACTACCTTTGCATCTGAGTCGCGAGTGGACGGGCACCGTTGTGCTTCCATTTTTGTATTTCCCATCAACTGGATCGCATGTGTAGCTACTACTCGAATTCATCATTTCGTTTGTTGCCGGATCAAATACGCTGCAATGAACTCGTTTTGTGATGAACTGGGGCATTGACTGACATTAGCACTCTAGTCATATCGTTGCACTTCAGAATTCCATCGCTGTCATCAACCACACTGTCTTCTGAACTTGTGTCGTTCTTTGGTAGCTCCAGTTTTGATACTAGGCTGCAGTCGTCTGCAAAAAGGAGTTCATAGTAACTATTTTTCGCATCACCTGCGCTCACAATTCGCGAAACAGACAGCATCGGGTGGAACTGGAATAAATCTCCCTGTTTTAAGCTGCGCAAAGAATATAGCAGTGTTCGAGTCTCCGAGCGTGTTTTTCATGCACGTCGTGTTCAGTTCGTGGTATTCCTTGTTTATGAGCCATTTGCCGCCTGCGCACTGCAAAGAGCGCACTGCACTCCGTACGATAACTCTAAAGGGAAAGTAGATCAACCCCAAGCGTTGCCGGTCGACGATCATCTTGACCCGGTGTTCCTGCCACGCGTGGAGTGAATTGAGGGCAGGGATTACTGGCGGTGGCCACGCATCCGACAATTGGGTCCTCGCATAGATCATCGACTGTTAAAAAAAACTCTTATTGGACGCTATCCACGATCACTTACAAGGCGCAGCACAATAGAAATTGTACGACTCAGGATCCGTAATCTCCTCTGAGTCGAGAGTTTTCGTATCATCATTGGGATCAGCTGTAATGAGAAAATATATTTTCCATAAAACTTTTCTGTCTTCTTAACTTCTTTTGAACGACTCACTTGTGACTGGGACAAAATAAAAGTCGTCGTTTTTTCCTACACATTTAATTTGTTTTGCCTCATGGTCTTCGTTAGGATTGGTTCTTTTTTGATATCTGCAAAGGATCAGTAAAGGCCTCCGGGGGGCATTACGGTATTTGCCTCAGTGTGTACGTATTCGCCGCCTGACTGTTGTAATTGTCGCAAGTCAACACGTCTGCATCTCTGTTTAATAACTGAAAGTAAACGACGTAGATATATGGTCAAAATCAGTGCATGAACTCACGGGATGAAATATGTATGCCTGGGAGGTTTCTAGATCTTGAAACGAGTAAGGATCGCATTTGATCGCTTTAGGATCTAAATGCAATTAATAAACAATGAGACTTGAAAAAGTTCTGTTCCAATTCACACATTTTATGAAACACTGTACCACTCTGGTATTCCAAACGTAATAGTTCACTCATGCATGGCCTATATAAATCGAACATGAATAATTTACCGTCAGTGGGCTTGAAAAAATATTTGTGTGCCAAATCTGACTGAAACTCTTTACTCATCCAACTCAATTTAACAGTTGTTTTTTGTGCCGTTAGTGATTTTTCCTGAATTTTATTTGCCTTATTGCGTAAGTTATAACAAGCTGATTTACAAGTTGGCGAGCTTTCCTTGCTTGTATAGCACAAAGGACAGTAGGTTTTTTCATAATAGATCGACTTTCAAAGAGACCTGCAAATAATGCATGTTAAGTATCTAGTGCAATTACAACGACAATTAACCCACTTATTTTATATCTCTGGATAACTTCTTTGTTTTCCTGTTTTTCAACAATTTTCACTTCTCCGTTTTCCAATTTGCATCCGAATAATAATTTTGGTCCGTGGTAGAACTCCAGTGTCGGACTATCTCCTAGTTGTTCTGTATCTTCAACCTTCACTTGAATTTGGAATAAGGCATTCTTCTCGTTGAAAAATCTGAATAGTGAGATTTACGTTCGAATGTCCACAATAAGCTAATTTACATGTGTTGTATTCCAACTTTGGCGTCGGCACATTTTTTAATTTTATCTGGTGAAGCTATTTCGTATTGATATTCGAGTAGTTGTGCATTGCCTTGATTGTCCGTTTCTGAGCAGTAACATTTCTGAAAGAAGATAGGGAATATTTCTTATGGCAATGTTTTAATATAACAATTTTTGACGCTATCATTGGCTTACACTTTGTCCGCATTTTTGCCAATTGATTTCTCTCACTTCTTCACTGAGAAGTAGTGCGGGCAGAAGCACGATAAGAATGATCTAAGAAATGAGCGTCAATTAATGTGGACATTATTGGGCCCTCCGTACTCTTGCCCCCATAGCGCCAGCCTACCGTACTCCAAGTAGTACTTGTGCCGTATCTACCGTACTCCTGCCACAGAAGCACCAGTCTACCGTACTCCAAGTACTACCTGTGCCGTACCTACCGTACTCCATGCACTACCAGTCCCGTACTTACCGTACCCATGTCACCCCATAAAATGAATCTACCGTACTCGATGCACTCCAGTTCTTTGCCCAGTGATGAGCATGACCCTCCAAAGCCAGATCTTGCGGGGGTACAAAAGGAGGCTTTCCGGGGGTACAAAAGTGAAAAATCGATGTTTTTCCGCTTAATTTTAGCTTGTTCTCGGGGGTACGGGGTCGGATCGCGGGGGGTACACCCCAAAGTTGGAGGGGTCGCTCATCACTGACCGTGCCTACCGTACCCCTGTCTCCCATAACATCAAACTACCTTACTCAATGCACTCCCAGTACCGTACCTACCGTACCCCTGTCTCCCTTAAAATCAATCCACCGTACTCAATATTCTCAGATTTCCAACAATAACCCATCTCCCGCTTACAGTATACCCTAGGCTTCAGTTGCTAGATATTTTTCTCTGGGGATAGGGGGTACGGGGGGAATAAATTCACCATTATTCTTCTTCAGCAACGTGGCATCGGAGGAGCACTCGAGTGAAGAACCGTTCGAGATGAGCGAAGGACGAGCGAATGAGGGAAAGAGGAGAATCGATTCGTTGTTCGTATTATTGAATTATATTTGAAATTAAATGTAAATTGACGAAATATTAACATAATTTACCTGATTATCGAGACGAGGGTGTAGGTGAGAAATTGCTATTTTCCACATATTCATCTTGCTTTCGCTCATTGCGAGCACTCCTCTCATTCCACTCCTCTCGCCCTCCTTCAATCGGTTGGTTCACCATCCGATGACCCTGCCGTTACCCTTGATCCGTTACTAAGGTATTAATTTGGAATCAATTCAGAATGGGCAACTCTCAGAGCGACGTAAGGACGTTCGATGGCGAGATGTACTACGTCTCATGTGATGAAGATTACGATGAATATGAAGATTACGAGCTGGAGACTACTACGGAAAGAGCGTACGTGACACTCCTGAAACGCCTATCGCGTCGATATATATGATTTTGGATACGGTAACCACATCAAAACCTAAAATTGTCTATTCTTTTATTGTATAACTACCGTAACCAATTGGCATGATTTTGTGGCTCTTCTTTACTTTACCTGCCAGCCAAATATTCATTCCCTCCCCCTTCATACTCGCTCTAGCGTCCCTCTCATTTCTTGCATACCAGAACTCAGGGCGCGGTCAAATAAGAGCAGAGTGATCAGGAATTTATTGAATTTGTAGGGAAAATATATCATTTTGCTCAACTTTTAATTCGGAGAGTGGTCTTTTGCATTTTATGGAGCCTGCTAATTGAGTTTCGCGCCGAAGTCTATAAAAAAAATTCCTCTCGTTCCTCTGGTCAGTCCGGCCTTCTTCCTTCGGTGAAGAAGGTGGGGTGCTCTGTCCCCCGCGGATTGACCGCTCCTCTGGTTGAGGGGGAATGAATTTCCCCTCAACTAGAGGGGAGGGGGAGGAATAATTGGCTGGCAGGTAAAGTAAAGAAGAGCCGATTTTGTTTATTGTGCATCTACCGTATCCATTGGAATCAATACGGTAACGAAAGCGATTAGCGAGGTTGTTTGCATGATTACAATTCACGAAAGTAGCAAGATACGATCGAGCTCAATGGCGAACTGTAATGACAACCCATTACACCCCCTGATGTAGCTGAAAATGTTTTTTTAAATATGCAATGTTATTGATTACAGGGTGGCCGGTGGCGATGGCGTGACGGGCGGCACTACGGGCGCGAGCTCGGACGGCCGTAGTCAGACTGGCGCCGACGGAGCGACTACGGCCGCTACTACGACCGGCGGGGGCGGGCAGGAGGAACCGACGGACCTGGTACGCTGGGGCCTACCGTATCCCAGAACGACGAAATAGTGTGTTTCAATGGATCCACCGTATCCCTGTACCCACTGCATTACAATGATTCTATCGTATCCCGGTTCCTACTGTATTTCCTTTGTTCTACCGTAACCCAGTGCATACTGTATTTTCATTATGCTATTGTATATCGGTGTATATTGTATTCCTTTGATTCTTCTGTAACCTGGTCCATACTGTATTTCAATGATTCTACCGTATTCCGGTGCACAATGCATTCAATTGGTTTTACCGTAACCGCGCATTAGCCCATAAGTTTTACCGTATTCCGGTACTTTAGGATTGCGGAAGTGTGCTTGATTGAGGGATAAGGTGCTCATGATTGTCAATGATCAGATCATTTGCAGGTCCTCGGCCTGTGCGGGCTCGAACCGGGCGTAGGCGAGTGGGAAGAGGTCCCGCCCGAGCCGCCCATCAGGGAGAGCCGCCTGAGCGACGCAGAGAAGGCCAAGTTCAACGGACATCTCAAGATCATCTTCGGAGAGGAGGCTCTACTGGGCAAGCGGGTAAGCACTAGGCTTTCAATCGTAACGAAACAACTAGTCGGTTAATAGGGAAATGAATCGCCTTCTTCACGAGAGACTGCGGAATGAGGAAAGCGATGGATGATTTCCAAAATAAACGACTAGTTGTTTCGTTACGATTGTAAGTCTAGTAAGCACTGGGGGTATATGTGAGCTGAGTTCCTTGAGTACATTTTTAAAAAGTTTCAAGGAGTTTCCTGATACTAGAATGATCGTGAACTTCGAGGTTGTAATGTGATACCGATAGCTCTAATCGTGTAGTAAGATTCACACAGTATACGCCATTGAAAAAATAATAAATAGTCATATTTATGTTAATTATTTTAATGTACACTTTTATAGCTCGTATTCGAACCGTATGATGTGGTGGAAGTGATGAAGAAGGTGATTCCCTATCTCGAGTCGGAATCGATGCTGATTGAAGACGTGCCCTTCGACGTTGTCGTCGTTGCTGACCTGCACGGGCAGGTATCGTTATAGTGTCTAACGGTTACGGCATTCAGAAGGTTACGGTAGTTGTAAGGACACGGTTGAAGGCTACCATTAACTCAAGATTAATAAAAACATATTCCAAAATTCTGCTTTTGATTTTTTTGTCAAACGCTTGCTATTTTTTTAGTCCACGTAAATATTTTATTCCAGTTGCACGACCTGCATCGTATCTTCGAGGAAGATGCTAAAGATGGCAAACCGGCCTGGGAGTGCATGAAGTACGTCTTCCTCGGAGATTACGTCGACAGGTACTGACATCATTTTAAATATTTTTATTTTTATTTTAAAAAAACATATTTCAGAGGCCGTCAGTCGCTCGAGATCGTGATGGCTCTATTCTGCATCAAGATGCTCCATCCCGAGCGAGTGAGAATCGAAAAAGAATTATAATTTTTAAAAAAAATATTATAAGTATACTTTGTACGTTCCAGATCTTCCTTCTGCGTGGCAACCACGAGTTTGCCCTCGCCAATTACCGCTACGGCTTCCCCTTGGAGATCAAGGAGAGATACGACGATTGGGTGCGGGGTTTTTTTTTGTTTTCATGACATCGAATTCAAATATGCACTGGTTTGGGGGGTATCAGTGTGCTAATATTTTTTTGATTAGTAAAACTTGTTACTTGGTCATAAGGTGATTCAACATGATAAGTACCACGTTAATGAAGCATGTACCATGATTGAGCGAGTAAAGATTAAATGCATGAATATTTTCAACGGGTTGTTCCAGGAATCTACGAAGGTTCTCTACGGTTGCGTCAACGTGGCCTTCAGCTACCTGTCCGTAGCAGCCGTCGTAGGTGCGTGGGGTTTAGAAGAATAAAAATATATTTGAAGAAGAAACTATGGGCACATTTTACTACTCACATTGTGGTCACTAGGGTTAACCGTTCGGAAATCGGAAAGGCCGAAACTCAACTGGCAAAATCACTCTCTTTCCGGAATGAGAGTCGAACAATGGAAATGGAGTTTCGGACAAAGGAATAGTTTCGGAAGAGTTTCGGAAAGTCCATTGTTCTCCTCTCATTCCGGAAAGAGAGTGATTTTGCCAGTTGAGTTTCGGCCTTTCCGATTTCCGAAGGGTTAACCCTAGTGGTCACATTAAGCAAATTTTAAAAAATATATATTGGTTGAACGAATATTTATCAATTAAAAATGATGTATTGTTGCAGGTGACAAGTACTTGTGCGCGCACGCAGGTATCTCAGCTGCCGGCATGACGAGAAAACTAATGCGCAGAGTGAGAAAGCTATTGGAGTTAATGACATTTTTGTTAAACTATGTTTCTTCGAACAATAATTCGAATACAATGGCAAATCTAATTCTATATTTTTTGCAGATTCCCAAGCCGTACATTTACACGCAGGACGACTTCAGCGCGCACGATATGATGTGGAGTGACCCGGCGATCGGGCTGCGAAGGTGAACTACAACTGCAAATTAGGCGCATTTTTTCCAACAATCTTCAAACATGAATTGATCTATATTTTCTATCGAACCCTGCCTCTTTCGTTTGCGAATATTTGTTTGTTATAACTAGGTCGAATGATAGCTCTTGGAAGTAGCACACATAGTTCATATTCGACCTAGTACCGAGTTGCTGCGTGCTTTTCTCATATGACAACAAATGAACAATAATTGTCCGATTTTTTTATCCGATTTTCGACGATTTCTCGATCCTAGCTCATGTATATTTCTCAGCACGACGTTCAATGTCGATCGCGGCAGCTCGCTCCTCTTCGGCATCGAAAATATGGCGTACGCGCTGTACAATATGGACTGTATCGGGCTCTTCCGAGGACATTCGGTGCGGTTTCCACCGGTTGCAAATTGTGGATGAAAAGACTTTACGAACAATTTCTAAAGAACGATTCTAGCAGCCGTTCGCTATAGATTCCAAATGTTTAAAAATTCTTTGAGGTCCTGTCAAGAAATGTTTTGTTTTTGATATTCGGCATTGAATTGTCATCATTAATTGGTTCAGATGATGTTGGAAGGCTACGATATCGTCGGCAACATGTGCGTCTCGCTCTTCTCGTGCGTTGGACAGTCTAACGTACGTTTAAAATATTTTTTGATGCTAAGGCGTGAACGGAATAACCCACTTGCAAAGAAGATAACTGTATGGACAATTAAAACACAAAATATGATGCCTTTGATAGTAAAAAATACAAATTCCAGAACAAGGGCGCGATCGCTCACATCGATCCGAATGGAGTTGTGGTGGTCAAAGTGCTCGAGATTGACCACGCCCGTGAGTTTTTTTTTAATAATCGTTTAATTTAACAATAAGTTGTAAGTGAAATATTTCTTTATTCCGAAATTGCACTCACGCTTTTGACAAAACGGCTAATTTCGCAAAAAAATAATCAGTTTGATTGTCGTATAGATAATGACGCTAGATATATTTGTTCAGAAGGACGGTGCTGGGTTAGGAAAATAGACACGATGCTGCAGGTGTTGCGTGGGACGCGGAGCTGGTGCGGTGCGATGGCGGCGCGCCGGATTACGTGGATGAGAAGACCCAGCACGGGCAGCCGCCCATCTTTGTCGATATCGAAGTTGACCGTCAAACGGGCAAAACGATCATCATGGGCTCTCAGTAGCCACAGACAGCCGAGAGGCAGCAATGTAGAGACCTGTCCTCGAAGGAATAAACAATTATTGCCGTATTTGTTCGTGCACAATAAGCATGCGAATCCGAACTCAGAACAGGAGATGGGAGTCTGGCTTTATTCTATGAAAAATGTCATTTATCAAACGCTATCAATTTATCAAGGACGTCGTTGAAGAATATAAAAAAACATTTTGACATCAGTAATGAGATTTAGGATGTTTATGACCACGAGATTGTACGTATTCATTGCATTGAATGACCTATGTTCTAAGGCTATTTGATTGAAGCGTATCCAACTTTTTGAATATTTTTCCAAGAGTGAGAAAATAACTCAGATTATTCGCCTTATTGACACAAGTTGTATTCTGTTGTTGTACACAACCATAGTATTCCGTCAATATTCTGTGCATCTCTATTACAAGTCATCAAACATGTTTATGACTTCAGCATTATATGCGATTACGCCGTGCATTCATTGCACTATTGCTGCTTCTTTCTTTCTTCTGCTGCTAGGACGCTCTTTCTCCGGGTCTCGAGTCCGGTTGCCACTCCCGTCTTGGCATAATTCGCAGCAATCTCCATAATTTCGTCGGTCTCATTGTTCCACTTGTCAACGGCCACCTGAATGAGTCCTGACCCAGTGAATCTGGTGGAAAATCGCATACCGTTGGACCTTTGTACGCTTTGTGAACAGCATATAAAGCATGATTCCTTCCTTCGAGTGACCTGGCGATTTTCTGAAAGAACATTATTCTTCTCGAATTGAAACTGTATAAATACCACGCGCGTTTTAGCTTCGCTCGCCTTGGCCGAAGCCTGAAATAAGCTGTATGTAATATAATCGAGGAGCTTGATAGCGTTCTTTTCTGTGCTTTGAATCGAGTTAAATGAGTTTTAATGATTGCTGCCTATTTTGCAATTGCATATCTTAGAAATGACCGACTTTATCATAATATGGAAAAAGTATAACCTGGAATGACCGCTGGCAATATTTCGTCAAATTATTATAGTTGTCCAATGCATTCTGCAATATTTTCGTTAAAAAAGTAATGAAAATATCACGCGTGTCACGTAAGATTCGAATAAACGTCGGCACATTGAAAAAGTCGAAAATGAGATTAAGTCATTTTTGGATAGCCATTAGGGTCCTCCACAAGATAGCGTCGAGTTTTGTTCGATTTTGTTGTTCTCAACGGTGTCAGACGTCGTCAATCTTTTAAATTGCCTAAAATAGCCAACTTTGAAGGACTGTAGCTCAGCCCAGAGTGATTTTGGTGCTTAGTGTATTGGAGATGAAATGTTCCAAATCTTCAGGAGAATACGCCTGCACATTGGGCCCTTCGATATTTTCATTATTATTTTTGTAAATCGTTTTAATTGATTGATTTTCACCACAATTTCGGGCCCAGGAATTTTATGAGCTCAATCGATAGAGCTCGTCGAGACGATTCGAATGGTATGCTGTTCGTAGGGTTTTTTTCTCCGAGGGTCTAACGAAAACCCCCTCTGAAACGATCCTGACCGCCTGAGATCGCTTGATCTTTGCCTTGGGAGGAGACACGACCTTTGATCTACCGGCGTCTCTCGTCTTCCCAATCGATTCCTTCCGTTGGGAAGGGGTTCCTAACGATCGTAAACCATAACCAATGTGATTTCGGAATCAATCTAATGATTAATTACTAATTACTAATTAGTCTCTTCCACGCTTACAGTTTATCAGTTTCTGGTCGTCGTTAATTCAAAAATAGGAATTCAATTTGTCTGTTTTTACTATTGCCTTTTTTTGTTTTTCTGTTTCTGGTTTTGTTTCTGCAGTCATTGTTGCTTTTATTATCATGGGATGCCTTTGTTATGGAGTCTATCAGAAATACTTCGTCCCATTCCGAAATATCATTGACCCTACTACTTAATTAGTTAGCCTGATAAACGAAATAATTAATTAACAAAACGTATCTTCAACAAAATTAACGCTATGTTTACAATAAAAATGTTCGAGTAACAGCGTTCCTATAACAGAATATGTTTGCTCAAAAAAATCAATGTTCCACAATGAGAAATAATATCTTCGCAATATTGTGCTGTCACGCATCTTATCACAGTATCGATTATCCTGTGGGCTAATATCCCCAAACTTTAGCCCACTCGTGCTGGTTATCTGACAGTTTTCATCTATCCGCAATGAGTAAGCCAGAAATCGAACTTCAAAATCCCCCACTCTCTCGGACGATTGCATTATCACTCGTGTTGCGCAGCTCGCTCTCTTTATTTCACTTACTCTTTAGCCTCTGTGTGAAATAGTCAGGAACAGAAAGAGTGGGCAGATGGATTCAGTCGAAAAAAAACAGGCGAGAAGAGGGATTGACGAAATTTATGCTTTGAATAATCAGCAATAGTAAAAACAGACAAATTGTATTCCTATTTTTGAATTAACGACGACCAGAAACTGATAAACTGTAAGCGTGGAAGAGACTAATTAGTAATTAGTAATTAATCATTAGATTGATTCCGAAATCACATTGGTTATGGTTTACGATCGTTAGGAACCCCTTCCCAACGGAAGGAATCGATTGGGAAGACGAGAGACGGCGGTAGATCAAAGGTCGTGTCTCCTCCCAAGGCAAAGATCAAGCGATCTCAGGCGGTTAGGATCGTTTCAGAGGGGGTTTTCGTTAGACCCTCGGAGAAAAAAACCCTATGAACAGCATACCATTCGAATCGTCTCGACGAGCTCTATCGATTGAGCTCATAAAATTCCTGGGCCCGAAATTGTGGTGAAAATCAATCAATTAAAACGATTTACAAAAATAATAATGAAAATATCGATGGGCCCAATGTGCAGGCGTATTCTCCTGAAGATTTTGAACATTTCATCTCCAATACACTAAGCACCAAAATCACTCTGGGCTGAGCTACAGTCCTTCAAAGTTGGCTATTTTTGGCAATTTAAAAGTTTGACGACGTCTGACACCGTTGAGAACAACAAAATCGAATAAAACTCGACGCTATCTTGTGGAGGACCCTAAGGGCTATCCAAAAACACAAAAATTTGCATGGGTCAAAAAATGTGCCAAGCACCCCCCGATTTTATTCGACTTTTACGTGACACGCGTGATATGTGTACAGACCCCATTTTTTGCATTGTCCGAATCGTGAGATGAACTTCTGCTGTTGAGTCCTTTCGCTCTTCTATCAATAATTCGTGCCTTCTGCTTCTCCGATTTCGTTCCAAAGTGCATTTGCTCCGCATTGGTCAGGGCCACAACAGCCGCTCGATTTTTCTTCTTTTGAATCATGGTAGCAATAATACAGCCCGGAATCGTAACTGGAACGATCTTACGCTTCCACACAGTATAGTTCTTGTAACGCTATCAGGATGAACACCTCTATCGCCTCTCTGTCCGGGGAGAGAGCGTGAGGATTGAAGAAGCGGATTCTTCATCCTGACACTAAACACTAACCTGCCAGTAGGAATACGGCCACTCCAATGGTAACGGTCATTCCCGTCGTTAGCTTACTCCTATTCTCTTCATTTTTCCGTTCAGCTTCCTCTTTTCCCACCGGAGGGTCTCAAAAAATTTTTAATTAAGGACTGTTTCGATGAGAAGCAGGAATTTCAACTCTGTGGTCTTTTTTTAACTCTGAAGTCTTTTTCGCTAACTGTATCTTAGTTCACATTCCTTTCACATCAGAGCCGAAAAAACTCACACTTGCACACGAATTTCGTGTCTTTGTCGACCACTTTTTCCTCTCCTCCCACAGTATATTTATATTTGCCGTCCTTCCCATCGCATCTTATCTTAGCGGTTTTGTCGCCGCCGACCCTAAATCATAATTTTATAGTTTGCCAAATGTGGGAAATTTCTGTGCTCACCACATCGTTCCCGAATCGAAGCATCGCGGCATATAATCGTTGGTGCTCTACAAAAATGTGTTTTTTTTTGCATTAAAAAGAAGGCAAGCTAATCGTACGCACCACAAAGCCTTCTGTAATCGCGCTCTCAGAAAACGTGAAGAAGTATTTGCAGTCCACTGAAAATAACATGATTGTGATCACCTCGAAATCGGTTACCTGTATCGGTGCAATTGACTGCAGGTCCCTCTTTAGTGATAGCTCCTTTTCGTCCCACAACAGTCCATTGCGTAGCGGTTTTGCCATATTTCAGACATTCAAATTTTGCGTAGAAAATAGGGTCCTCGCCACCCTCTTCAATGATGAGATGAGGCTTTTCTCCTGGGCACTGAAATTCAAAGAGTCTGGTCAACGTTGGAATTTAAAAGGATGTTTTTACCTTTAATTCAGTCTTTTGTGCAATATAATCGGGCGGCGTGAGCACAGGCGGTGATCCATTTCCTGACGTCTTTACTGCGTAATTGCAACCGAATCGCACTGAAATATTAGGAGTATTTAAAAATATAATTTTAAAAAATAAAGCGGTACATTTTAATATTTTTAATTGATCGATGATCATGTTTGCGAAAAGCTTTCTGATTAGGGTTGACTTGTCGATAAATAGTCTCTTCATTTCGCATTCTCTCTCGTCGATCAAAGAGGCGACAGTGGGTGCAGAATGATGAGAGCCATTTATTGTTAAGCCAACCCCAAGTTCTGATGTCTGATTTTTTTATTAATTATTGTTATTATTATAATATTTATTAATTAAGCTTGCCTTCCGAGACGCATCTGATGTCAATATCCTCGTTGTGTGCAAATTTATAAGCCGCTGGCACCACGCCATTATTATCTGCTATGGGTTCAGAGGCCGAAACGCCTTTGATGTTGAACATATTCCCATTGCATTTAAATTGATCGATTCCGTCAAACTTGGTCGTTCCTTCCTTACGAAACCTAAGAAAAAAATACAATTTGTCTTTAAATAGGTATGCACGAACTCTATCTTCGATTTTGAGTTTTTGCAGTAGGGTGCTTTCTTCATTAAGTCGTACTCAGCCTGTAGTATTTTAAATCACTCAAATAAAATACTGCATTTGCCTTTTCATATATTTTTTCCTTGTCTTCAACATCATTGAACTCTAAAGTTCCTGGATCGCATCTCACTGAAAAATTACCGAGAATATTGTGAATTTGAAGCAGCAAACGCACTCAAATAAAGATCAGGACTGGGTGTTTTTTGGGTTGGTGGAAGATTCTTATTGACTATGAATTGAACATAAAAATTTTGAATATCATCTCGGTTGGGAAAAATCTGAAAAAAAGAGTTTTTTTTCGAATAACTGTTCGCAATGTATAGTTGACTGGCAAGTGGTTAAATTTAACGGCAACTGAAAACACACTGTGAACTGTTCAACAGTTCTTCGCCTTACTTCGAAAAAACAATTTATTTTTTCCGTATCGACGATTTTATCTGAAAATTGGTGATTCTTTCAGATGCTCAAAACTACATATCTCACCTCTCGTGAACTTTGAAAATTCTACAAATCTTTTCTCCTTTAGAATAATGCCATTACTATCTTTCATTGGATTGCCATTGGCGTCAAGTTTATCGTCGTTTACTGTGGTTCCATACTTTCCAATTAGCTTGCCGTCTTCAACTGAGCACGTAAATGTTCCTTTTTTCTCATCTGGCTCTTCATATTGTTTAAATTCAATCGAATTTACGATGCTTGATTCTTGAAAGCTCTCTATGGCCACGTACACCCAATGAGGACCATATGAGCTGAAATAATTGAATCTTCGTTCATAATTCCAAAAAGCGATGCTTTGAAATATAATAACTCACTGAAATTTGATAAGAGCGGGGCAATCGCTAGCTATTTTTGTATCTTTGGCTACTTCCAATATGCCTCCCTGATTGATATTATTGACGTCAGCCGATTCTTGGCCGATACATGTTACCGGAGCATAGCACTTCTGAAATTAATTGCTATGCTGTTTTTTCCAGAATCGTTGGATCCATTTTGTATCACCAAAGAAGAAACTAGAGTAATTTCGGAAAATTTTCATTTGGTTATTCTCGATCGTCCCTTTTCTATGCTTCAAAGATTCTAATTTTGAATAAATGCAATTGCAACATGCAATTTACATGCAAGACGAGAACTAAAAAGGGGTGACTACGGAATATTTTTAAACGCGATGATTTCATGATATCGTCATATCGAATATAATTTTTTTTAATTTCGATAAAATTTATGTATATGTACAAAGGATGTGTATCAACATGTTTTCGAAAGCGCGTGTTCTATTAATATTTACATAGATAAATCCGTCTCCACATTCTTCCGGGTGGAATTGCGTTGAAATGGGGTCTTCGGCAGACGCGAGCTGCGCCAGCGAGCAGATGAGGATGAATGAGATAAGCATCGTTCTGAAAAGATGTTCTATTATTTTTGAATTAAGCAGAAGCGGCGCAGGGTAAAGGTATCATAGCAATCGGAATGAAAATTCGATGGACACAATTTGACTACAACCATAATTTTACGATAATTCTATTTTAATTATTCTTCATTCCTCCCTATTCGGAGTGACCTGTGTGGTCGGCGCATTTGAGGGAAATGATACTCAATGCGTCACATAGACAACTGAAGTATGAAAAGAGCCGCGGGATCTATCCGGGGGCGCAGCATTAGCCAGTTTGTTACTGTATCATCATTTGGTTAGAAGTCACTAATACGCAGCTAGATTACGGTATTAGACCGAACAGATACTGTTCATAGGAGTGGGTGCGATCTCTGATTTGAAGATAGTGTATACGGCAGATGAATTACGGTAACGAAAACAGATCGAAGCAGGGTTAAGGGGAGCGAAGGATACTGTACTAATCAATTTGATATCTGGTAGAAGATTCTCACGGTACTGGGATCGGGGTCTTGGGTCCTCGGAAACGCAGGCGAAACATACCTCATTGCTCGTCCATTCGATCCGACCTCTTTACTTGGAATGAAGTGGGGAAAATGAGGAGAGAAAAGAGGGGACGGACTTTTATAGGGTGAAGTGGGGGTATGGAAATTGGCCAATATATTTTCAAAGAAGAGGATTATCCGTTAATATTAAATTGTGAAAGATGAAAAATAGAATATTGCGCGAAAATTACAAAATGACACGTATTTTCTAAGAAATGCTTGGGCTGAGATAAGAAATTTGACTGCAGTATGTTTTATTTCTCAGAGGGAAAATTATCGTGAGCATATTGAAACAAACTGCGAGTAGTCTGCCCCCCCCCCAGCTCAACATTCTCTACTAATAACTTCAGTTTTAAATGGTAATAATTTTATCCTCTAAGAATCTTTTGGTAGCACAGGATGAATAAAATAATTGCAGGAACGCAACAAAGTATGGGCTAGATCAATCACTGCCTGCGCTTCATATCAACGTGTCTGAACTCGATCACATTGATGCCTGTCGAATTGAGATCTTCTGTAAATTCGACGACGTGATTTCTGGATGCATAGTTTCTTCGGTCGAATTCATCATATTTAAACTTGTCGGCAGTTCGAACGGCAAAGTAGAAATGTTTGTTGATCCTAGCGAAGGACTGAAATGAATTTAAAAAAAAGCAAAATCGTCAGAAAATCCCAAAAATATCTTACGCGAGACAGGAAACTCCGTTGAAACTTTGAGTCCAGTGTGAGCGATGAGTGGGTGACGTCAAGGTAGGAGCATCGATTCATGAGTACTCCATGCGCAATTGTCATCGCACTAAGACCTTTTTGGAACCGGAACTTGCTCGATCCCGAAATGTAGATGCTATCAACAACTTTCGAAAATTCGAAAAGGAAGTGTTCTGAAAGGAAATTTTAATAGGCAATTTCCAACTCGAAGAAAGTGTAAATATGTACCTGGGATGAATTCTCCAAGATGAATGTGAATGGAAGTGGTTCCGAGTTTGCTTACAAGAATCATCAACGAATCGCTAAATACGAATATTTCATATTCAAATTTAATCATTCAAAAATATAAAAAACGTACAAATAAAAATTATCGTGCTCCAGTTTGAAGGCAAGTTCGGAAACAATTTTGCCTTCGAATATCTTCGAAACGAGTGCGATCATCGTTGGAGTCGGTTCGAAATCCAGTGAATTGAACTTGAATTGCTTTGAGATTGAAGACAATTCTTCGAAGAAGTGAACCATCTCTGATTTGGACATCGTTGAATATAGTCCCTGAATATGAAATTAATTGAGTGGGGAATGGACCGATTTGAATCGTTGCAGATGAAGGAATGTGTTTAATAATATGAAAAGAAGGCTTGCAAAATTTGAATCTAGTTTGAATCTATAAACTACCTCCGAGTTCAGGGCGAATCCAGGAACTTCAATAAGCTCAATTGCAGAGAGAAAAGCGAATTTCGACTGCCAATCGCCTTTTCCGAACGAGAACTTGGCTGAGATTTGGCCGCCATTCTGAAAATTACGATTGAAAAACATAGGCAATAATAATTTCGCTTACCAATTCAACAAATTTGACGCAGTTGATCACCGTAGGCTCCTTGCGGTTGAGAATTATGGCGCGAGCTATCTGTTTGGTGACCTTGCTGGTCTGTAAATTTTGAAATAATGTTTTTTGAAATAAATATATTTTTCATTTTTAGATTTAAATTAATGAAATACCTGTGCCATCGCTAGAAGTGTTCTGTCATCGACAAATCGGAAGATTTCGTTCACCATTTCCATAGGAAGAGCGAGAAGAGAGGGCATTTTGCTAGAAATATTTTGAAATATTTTGAAGAACGACCATATTGAAGAAGTGAACGATCGATGGGCATTTGTTGGCATTCGTAATCATTTTGTGAAATCCAATACATAATTTAGATCATGTTTATCGATTACATTGTGAAATAGATAAAATAAAATAAGCGCTGAATACTTTTTCTTGTAGCGAACATAAACTGAATATGAGGAGAGACGACTGCACGGAATTTCATGGTCAATATAGCAAGAATTCAGTTGCAGTAGGCTTCCGATTTAGTCCGAGGTCGGAAGACTCACTACCTAAATTTTTACTGTCTGTCGTCCAACCTGGTTGTAATCTACTTGTAGTCGTCATACCCTGTGGGCTACAGTGAAATCCATATCAAACGATTCTAAAGGTCAACAGCGATTACAAGAGACCAGAATTCAGCAACTTCATCTCTTCAGGAAGTGCAATTCTTTGATATTTCCATCTCGGCTGGAAGAAAACGTCTAAGTGCTTATAACGTTCTGCTATATTTCAGGAAAACTACAAATTTCGCATAGGAATCCAAATCTGTGAGGAGGACTTTCAATGGCGACTAATAGGGAGGTAGTCAATGGGAGGATCACATGACTACATGAACTGTCACATTATGTGAGAGCGAGAGTGAACCGCTCACTACGAGAGATGAACACGGGAGATCATTCCCGTGTTCATCTCTCGTAGTGAGCGGTTCACTCTCGCTTCTCTCTCTTCGAATGGATCCTCCTCCGCCTTCCTTGGCGACGCAGGAGTCCGTCGACCGTCTAACGAAGTTGGTCGAATCTCTACATATCAAGATAGACAACCTATTCACTACTACTACGGTACCCCCAAAGTCTACTGTAATGTCTCAACCTTCTGAAGCAACCAATGCCAATTTCACGTATGCTTCCATTGTCCGGGCGCTCTCCGAGTCCGAGAAAATCAAGTCAAAGTCTCAACGTGCCGTACTGGTTGGATCAAGTGAGAAGGCAACTCCCGAGGAGACTATGAAGAAAGACGAAGAGGTACTCAAGAACATTATCGATTGCACTCAGGACAAAGAACTGAAGGAAGCGTATGAGGCTGGCGCAATCACCCATGCGCGATTCCCTGCAAACAAGGAACCCGGCAGAAGAATAGTCAAATACAATCTTCCTTCCACTAAGCTACGCGATAAGTTATTGGCTGGCATTCGTACTATTGGAAAACCATCGTCATTTGAACAATCAATGTATCTCCGTCGGGATCTTATGCCCACTGAACTCCAACAAGAGAGAAATGCCCGTGAAGAAGCCCGAAAACGCAATATTGCTTCTGGATGCCTCAAGTGGGGCGTACGTGATTGTGAGCTAATTCAATTCAGAGGACCCACCTTCCGCCCTCTACCGAATGAATACAGTAAGCCAAATGAATCCAAGGTGAACAAAGATAGATCATTCATTACTACGTCTAATCAACAAGCGAAGAATCTCGAGAAACCAAACAATATGCAATCTACTATTATCGATAAGTCAAAGGCAACCAAACTTGCAACTATTCATGAGGAAAAACTTTCTACTGTCAATGCAAACCCGATCAGCAGCGAGAATGTAACTACTCGAAAGAAAGAAGAAAAGCCAGAAAAGCCCCCCACTGATACCCCCTCTCTCTCTTCTTCAACAGGCACAGGTGGTACCACGGTGAAGGATGCACGGGCGCTTTCTCATCACTAGGGATTATGTGGCAGTCCCGTGAGTATTCCCCACCCAACCAGACCACCTTCCAATTGTGTCCCAAATTACGGTACCCCATCATCTAAAGAAAACATTTCCCTCTTTTTTGCAAACTGCCGGAGCGTTAGAAACGTTATCGATACCGTATGCTTTCTCATAAAACAGCGTAGTTCTGATATTTTTGCTCTGACAGAAACTTGGCTGAATGATACTGATTGTGATGCGTTTTTGTTGAGAGGAATGACCGACTACTTTGTTTTCCGCGCCGATCGAGTTGATTCTAGAGGTGGCGGTGTTCTAATCTATGCACATTCTCGAATGCTTCCTGTCCCTGTTTCATCCCTTGTCATTCCTGGATTCGAGTGCGTTGCTATTGACATTTTCTCGAACTCTTCAACTAAAGCACATAACTGTCTCAGAATCATCACTGTTTATCGTGCTCCAAACTCTCCTGCTCCCGAAACTCCTATTTTTATTGACTACCTCACCCAAATAACAAGTTGCGCACACCCTTCCATTATTATTGGGGACTTTAACTATCCCAACATTGACTGGTACACGTACTCCTCCCCTACCTCTTCGGTGACCCCTTTCCTCGACTTCATTGCCAGTAAAGCTCTTAACCAGTTTGTTGACTTTCCTACTAGAGGAAAAAACATTCTTGATCTGGTATTATGCGACTCGCCTATTATCAGATCAGTAAAGCCCGACATTCCTCTTTCCGACCACATAGGGATTACTGTAACTGTCTCTTTCGAAACTGCAAAAACGCCCCCTACCGCGCCAACGAGAAACTTTTCACTTGCAAATTGGGATATTATTAATTCCCAAATTGCATGTCATGACTGGACAATTGCACTTTCGAACAAAACAGCGACCGAGGCATACTGCTACTTCAGTAGCTTTTTGAACTCTTTGTTGGATGCTTTCGTCCCTTTGAAACTTCCTAAGTCGTCCTCTGGTTTCCCCAAGTTTCTCAGTGTTCTTCATGACCGACTACAACGTTTGCATAGTGCAGCTCCGAACGCAGACTCCACTCACTCTCTCCGAGCTAGGTTTAACAAGGCATTGAAAACTTTCGAAATAGAACGTGAGAACAACGCAATTCATTCTGGAAACGCTAACCTTTTCTTCCAATATTGCAAAACTCGCTTTAAAGTTAGTGTAGTGTGCCGATACTCAGGGCGACTTTTCCCATTTCACAGAAGGGCGCGAATTCAAATATTTTGTGAAATACACGCCGATACAGTACTCGGCAAACAACGATTAGTTGGGTGAATAATCAGCCTCTTCATTCCTCGTACTCGCTTGTCACGATTATCAGAAGTTCTGAAATGACGAAGCGGACTAAAACTGATCATAGTTTTTTTTACATACGTCACTACTATACTATATCCCAACTATCCCAGGACACAGCCCGCTCCATCTTCCACCAGTTCAACGAGGCCTTCGCCAACCTGTCCCTGGCAGCCATTGTTGGTATGAAAAATTAATTAATTAATCATTTATTAATTACGCTGAACTGTTCGTTCTAGGCTCACATAACGCGTTTAGTCCTTGTGAAACTGTCCCTAAGAACGGAATAAATTAGGAAATTAATTAATTAATTAATTAATAATTAAGGCAACAGCTACTTCTGCGCGCACGGTGGCATCTCGCCCGCGGGATTCACTCGCAGACAGCTAAGAGGCGTACGTTTTCAAAGATCAAAGGCGCATGAGAGGCGTGCGTTTTCAAAAATCAAAGATCAAAGACCAAAGTCGCATGAGAGGCGTACGTTTCGACAATAGCCTTTTAGCTTTACATTTTAGCTTATTGGAGCCCTAGCAAATGGATTCGTGCTAGTATCTCGTATAACTGGAAAATAAGTCAAATAATATTCTTAATTATTTAAATAATTAAAGTAATTTAAATTGCAGAAATACAAGCCGATCGTGTTCAGCGACGGGGACGCCATCGTGAACGACCTCGTATGGGCGGATCCCGCACAGGGATTGAAGGGGTGAGCAGTAGGGTTTGACAGAATTCTGAGGAAAATGCGGGCCCACTACGAATGCTTGAGCAAAGAAGGGGGATTGAGAATTTGATGGTGATGAATGCGATGACGCAATTGTTTGCCTCTCACAAGTGTCGTGAAAATTACAGCGCAATCCTCGTTCTCGTCATTCCACCTAGAGATGGCTCCTCTAACCCTCGAGAGTGTGTGCGAATTGAAGAGACCCTGCCCAATTCCAGCTCGACCTTCAACAAGGAGCGAGAGCAGTCCTGCTTCTTTGGCTACGATGAACTGTGTCTCGCGCTCGAGCGCATGGAGGTCATCGCTGTGTTCAGAGGACACACGGTGAGCTGGAAGGGAACCTTCTACCCATAGGGATACTGTTTTCGGTAACCTATCAACACTATGGAAGGCACACTGTATTTTGTGTTGTGAAAACATAGAGTTTTACCTTTGAAACTAGCTCACGAAATATTGAGAAACAAAGATATCTTTTTTTTTAAACAATTGAAACACATAATTGTCCTCGTCTCATTTGCAGATGATGCAGGAGGGCTACGGCAACACGTGGAACGTGTGTTACACCGTGTTTACCGCAACGAGCTACGATGTCTATGTAAGTAAGGGCAGAGGGGATGGATTGTATCTGACATAAATGTTTCCGATTATCAGTTTATCTGGACTCAATCGTTATGAGATTCTATTATAACCGCTATAGTAAAACAATTGTAAATTAGACAACGTTGTGTAGAGGGAACGGCCCATTCCCTCCTATTTTCTGTGAATAATACATTATTTCCCTCGTTTTCCCCAATTATTGCTAAACTAAATAATTAAATAATTAAAATATAATTTAATTCGTCAATTAACAACGTCCTTCAGACGAACAAAGGTGCCGTTGCGCATGTGGACCCCGCCGGCAAGGTCCACTTCACCGTGCTCGAGATCAACCCCAAACGTGAGATATCTCAATTTCAATTATTATATATCCACTAAGGTAGATTCCTAACGGAAAGAAGTCTGTAACATAGTTTGGCGCATTTCATCTTATTCGTACTCGCTTTTTAGACAACATATTGGCGAAATAGCTTGAAAATCTGCAAGAAACTAGAAGCTAAGAACTAAATACTTCAGGCTCTGCCTTTGAGCGCAAGCTGCGCGATGTGGAGTACCTCAAGAAGATCGACCCGAACGAGAAGACGGTCAGATATTTTGAATATTTCTATTGTAATAATAACTTATTCATTCGCACAATTGTAGTCTGGAGGTTAGGACACGTGGGTAGATTGCCCTTACAATTAGATTCCTTGACTTTACTTTTAGAGCCATTATTTTATATTTTCATCATGCCCCTCTTGTATGTCCTGCCAAATCCTGTATGTCCTAACCTCCAGACTACAATTGTGCGAATGAATAAGTTATTATTACAATAGAAATATTCAAAATATCTGACCGTCTTCTCGTTCGGGTCGATCTTCTTGAGGTACTCCACATCGCGCAGCTTGCGCTCAAAGGCAGAGCCTGAAGTATTTAGTTCTTAGCTTCTAGTTTCTTGCAGATTTTCAAGCTATTTCGCCAATATGTTGTCTAAAAAGCGAGTACGAATAAGATGAAATGCGCCAAACTATGTTACAGACTTCTTTCCGTTAGGAATCTACCTTAGTGGATATATAATAATTGAAATTGAGATATCTCACGTTTGGGGTTGATCTCGAGCACGGTGAAGTGGACCTTGCCGGCGGGGTCCACATGCGCAACGGCACCTTTGTTCGTCTGAAGGACGTTGTTAATTGACGAATTAAATTATATTTTAATTATTTAATTATTTAGTTTAGCAATAATTGGGGAAAACGAGGGAAATAATGTATTATTCACAGAAAATAGGAGGGAATGGGCCGTTCCCTCTACACAACGTTGTCTAATTTACAATTGTTTTACTATAGCGGTTATAATAGAATCTCATAACGATTGAGTCCAGATAAACTGATAATCGGAAACATTTATGTCAGATACAATCCATCCCCTCTGCCCTTACTTACATAGACATCGTAGCTCGTTGCGGTAAACACGGTGTAACACACGTTCCACGTGTTGCCGTAGCCCTCCTGCATCATCTGCAAATGAGACGAGGACAATTATGTGTTTCAATTGTTTAAAAAAAAAGATATCTTTGTTTCTCAATATTTCGTGAGCTAGTTTCAAAGGTAAAACTCTATGTTTTCACAACACAAAATACAGTGTGCCTTCCATAGTGTTGATAGGTTACCGAAAACAGTATCCCTATGGGTAGAAGGTTCCCTTCCAGCTCACCGTGTGTCCTCTGAACACAGCGATGACCTCCATGCGCTCGAGCGCGAGACACAGTTCATCGTAGCCAAAGAAGCAGGACTGCTCTCGCTCCTTGTTGAAGGTCGAGCTGGAATTGGGCAGGGTCTCTTCAATTCGCACACACTCTCGAGGGTTAGAGGAGCCATCTCTAGGTGGAATGACGAGAACGAGGATTGCGCTGTAATTTTCACGACACTTGTGAGAGGCAAACAATTGCGTCATCGCATTCATCACCATCAAATTCTCAATCCCCCTTCTTTGCTCAAGCATTCGTAGTGGGCCCGCATTTTCCTCAGAATTCTGTCAAACCCTACTGCTCACCCCTTCAATCCCTGTGCGGGATCCGCCCATACGAGGTCGTTCCTCTTCTAACTGTGTTTTCTCCTGCATACCGGATGCCGGAAGATTAGACACTAAGATATGATACTTTTGACCACCTAACAGCGTTTTCATACAATCCCCATCTAAAAATATTTTTTGTGAAATCCGGTAACTCTTATCTATAATTCGTTTCGCTCCTCACCCCTTCAATCCCTGGGCGGGATCCGCCCATACGAGGTCGTTCACGATGGCGTCCCCGTCGCTGAACACGATCGGCTTGTATTTCTGCAATTTAAATTACTTTAATTATTTAAATAATTAAGAATATTATTTGACTTATTTTCCAGTTATACGAGATACTAGCACGAATCCATTTGCTAGGGCTCCAATAAGCTAAAATGTAAAGCTAAAAGGCTATTGTCGAAACGTACGCCTCTCATGCGACTTTGGTCTTTGATCTTTGATTTTTGAAAACGCACGCCTCTCATGCGCCTTTGATCTTTGAAAACGTACGCCTCTTAGCTGTCTGCGAGTGAATCCCGCGGGCGAGATGCCACCGTGCGCGCAGAAGTAGCTGTTGCCTTAATTATTAATTAATTAATTAATTAATTTCCTAATTTATTCCGTTCTTAGGGACAGTTTCACAAGGACTAAACGCGTTATGTGAGCCTAGAACGAACAGTTCAGCGTAATTAATAAATGATTAATTAATTAATTTTTCATACCAACAATGGCTGCCAGGGACAGGTTGGCGAAGGCCTCGTTGAACTGGTGGAAGATGGAGCGGGCTGTGTCCTGGGATAGTTGGGATATAGTATAGTAGTGACGTATGTAAAAAAAACTATGATCAGTTTTAGTCCGCTTCGTCATTTCAGAACTTCTGATAATCGTGACAAGCGAGTACGAGGAATGAAGAGGCTGATTATTCACCCAACTAATCGTTGTTTGCCGAGTACTGTATCGGCGTGTATTTCACAAAATATTTGAATTCGCGCCCTTCTGTGAAATGGGAAAAGTCGCCCTGAGTATCGGCACACTACACTAACTGTTCAATCAATATTTTCGTCATTCTAGGCTTTTTCTGGGCTTTTTCTAGCCATTAGCCCAAGATAAAGCCGATACAGCACGAGTGCAAACTTAGGTTATCACGTATCGAGTGATAACGAGAGGGGTGATAATATTTAGTTTCTACTACATTCGCCTCACCATTTTGTCGTATCTCTCCCGGATGTCAAAGCCGAAGCCCCAGTTGCAATTGATGTCGATGAACTCGTGGTTACCGCGCAGAAGGAAGACCTGAAATTAATTTATTATTAAATTCACCAATATTAAATTCACCAATATATTTATTAAATTCACCAATATTAGGGCGAGATTGTGAAAATATAAGTAATGACACCAGAAGTTCGTTGCCTAGGATCTATGAGGTCATCTAAGATTAAAGATCAAACTATAAATCGACAGGTCGGCAGGCAGAATCAATTCTACATCCAGCCTGCTCACTAGACTAACCGAACGAAAGAATGTAGACTTAGACCGTATTTTCATTTTATATTTTTTAAAAAACCCTTACTTGATCCGGATGAAGCATCTTGATGCAGAAGAGACCCATCATGACCTCGATCGCTTGACGACCTCTGAAAATATCCTTTACCCAAAGATCAAAGATCAAGGATCAGGCTACCTGTCCACATAGTCTCCCAGGAAGAGGAACTTCATGCACTCCCAGCCGGGCATGCCGTCCTTTGCGTACAGTCGAAATACACGGTCGAGATCGTACAGCTGAAATGGAGATGCATGAGAAAATAGGGTTGGATACGGTAGGGTTACTGTAGGGTCACACATTTCTAGTAGGGTTGGCTAAACGGTTTCGGTTTAACGGTACCGCTAGGAGAAGGGAGGAGGTAACGGTACCGCTAAAACCATTAAAACCGCGACGTCTCGCAAGTCGCCGTCGCTAGATCTTTAGAGGGGATGTTCTAGACGCGACGGGTTAGAGAGCGCAGGGAGAGGGGGAGACGAGGGGGCGGATTTAGCGACGAGACGTAGCGTAGCGGTTTAAAACTTTTAACGGTTTTAGCGGTACCGCTACCTTTTCCCTCCTCGTAGCGGTACTGTTACGTGACCCCTCCTCGTAACGGTACCGTTTAGCCCGTATTGCCAGCCCTAATTTCTAGAAAAAATATAATATTCATCAACACTGTCTGTTGCTACTGCTTATCGCTACTTTTTTTTAGCACGAAGGCTTCTGGATGAATGGCGAAGTAAATTGCTGCTGTGAACACTGTAGCCTACAGTAACGATTACGGTCCAGCTGCCAAAAATAACTTGCCAATCCTAGACTACCGTATCCTTCTGGACGGACACTGTATGTGGGACACGTTCACACACCATGCAGCAGACACATAATCAGCGCTTGAACACGGTACCCCAGTGGATGGGTACCGTATCCCTATAGATAGATACAGTATCTTTCTCTACCGTACCTGTCCGTGCAGATCGCCGACGATGACGACGTCGTTGGGCACGTCCTGAATCGATTAATCAATAAATAAATCGATAATCGCTACCGTAATCTGACCCTCCTGGACCCGGATTCCCTACAACATTACAGTCGATAAGAAATCACTCCCGTAATCTTATTCTATGCGCTGCTATTCAGACCAGTGTCATCCCATCATCATAGTGAATTATTGTAGCATATTATTCCGCTGTATTCCAATAAAATAGCATGTCGATAAGAAATATAATCAATCATCACTTCTGTAATCCTTCTCTACAGCTCTTCCACAATATTAGCGAAGTTATGTTGTATCACATGTCTCTGGTGTGCGTACCCAACTTGGATCCAACTTGGATTCCTGCTTGGATCCAACTTGGAAACAGGGTTACGGTATCCCTCTTTTTTATTGATTGATATTTGCATGAGATACAGTAACCTCATACAGTAACCAAAGGCCCCGCATGGTTAGACCATGTGAGGCTGGTCACATCCAAAATACGGCCCTACTGGGGTCCGTAGACAGTTAATCGCACTCGTGCCCTAAGGCAGTCAGAACAACGCTGAAAAATGGGACCTTATACCTTATAGGCAGAGTGCGTGCTAGACTCGACGGATAGGATCAGCTTGAATCCAAGTTGGAATTCTACTTGGATCCAAGTTGGATTCTCGAGGCTTGGATCCAAGTTGAAATTCTACTTGGATCCAACTTGGAAACCCCATTTTACTTGGATCCAAGTTGGGTACGCACACCAGAGGTTGTGATACCATATTTCATCAGAAACTACATGTCCAGATTTTTTTTAAATCAATAATCGCTACCGTCCTGGATGTCCTAGATACCGTACCTCGATGAGGACGGGCTCCGACTGGAGGTAGGGAAGGACCGCGTGCGTGACCTGAGCGATGTCCTGCGGGTCGAAGACGATCTGAAACAGGTAGTACGGTAGGGATACGGTAGATAGGTACATGGATTGAGATACTGTAGGAAGGTTGTGAGGAAACCGAAGAGTACTGTCATACTGGGATACTGTGGACACTGTGAGCTGCAGTGAGGATGTTCTAACAATTATCAGGGAAGGTTCCTCATTGTGGTATTGTAGAGGTATTGTGAGAATTTGCAGTGCTATCACGAACTGGTTGTTCAAGGATACGGCTGGCATAGGGGTCAAAGATCAAAGATCACGTGCCCCTCCCCTCCCTCGGAATCTCACCTTCGTGCCCATTATCGTGTCCTTGCTGAAGATACGGCCGAGAATCTCGCGGAATTTGTCCTGTAAAGGTAAAAAGACATTTTTGATTCTTTGTGCAATGATTTTGCACTAAAATCAATGTCAGTTCTATTCAATGACTTGTGGACCAATACTGCGTTCGCTCATTGGCACACATTGTTCCTCTTTGGATGATGCCTATCAAAATCAAAGATCAAAGATCAACCACTCCTCCCTCACCTTCTCATACGACCCGAAATGGCACTCGCGTACCATTACTGGTTGAGCCATACACTCAAAGATCAAAGATCAAAGATCAACCGTACCTTCTCATACGAGCTCAACTGGCTCTCGCGGATGCGCTGCGGTCCCGCCCACGTCTCCCACTCATCGTCGTTGGTGACCGCCTCGAAGCCGCACGGCTTCGGCTCCCATCCCTGAATAGTGATTGTTGGTCTTTGATCTTTGATCTTTGACCTCTTGATTTTTGATCAATATTCTCAAGTATTTGAAATGTGATACTTAGTCTCAGATATCTGGCTGCCATCCCTCAATAGTAGCTTGATTTTGATAGATGGTCATTCATCTTTGGTATTTGGTCTACGGTCCATGATCTTTGATCTATGGTCTATGATTTTTGATCTACGGTCTATTACCCTATCATGTGAGAATCTACGTTATAATGTGGAGTTATATTACTCGACCGCCTGTGTGATTGCATCTTTTAGTGGTTTGATCTTTGATCTCTATAGAATCATTCGATCAATGCCCACTGTTACCATGCAGATACCGTAAGCGTTGAGATACTCATCAATACTACCGTACTCCCTACCGTATACCTTCTGCTCCGTTTGGTCGTTCGTGGTGAGCTTCTGGGTGGCCACTGTGCCTTCCACCTGACTCACGCTGGTTGCTGTCGCGCCGGCTGCCCTGCAAGGCACAAGAATATAAATTAAAAAGAAGCTTGGTTTTATATTGCTGAAGAAACGATAAACTGCTAGCTGCGGCAAACGGAAGAGAGAGAGAGCGACTTCCTACAATAGCGCGGTGGATGTTTCGGTCCATTGGGTCATAGACACCCAACCGCCTCACGAAGAGTGGACCTCGTCACTATGACGCCCCTTGGCAAAATGTGGCAACATAGAAGAATGAACTGCTCCACAACGCAGGAGACATGCTCAGTAAGTTGTGTTCTAGCGCTGCAAAATTTATAATACTACCGTTCAAAGATCTAGTCACTACACAGTCTTAGGTGACCGGCTAGTGCTGTTTGCGATCTCAGGCGTGGTTTAAATGTGTTTCGCGCGGAAAGCGAAAGTACGATAATAAAGATCAAAGATCACTTACAGCCTCTGCTCAGCTCTCGGCTCGATCGACTCCAGACCCGATTCGTCATCCGTCTCTTCCTCCTCGGAAGTGACCAGCCACATGTCACCGTCGTACGTGGAGGAGACGTCACTGCTCGATACGGAGTTGCCCATTCTGAATGAGGGAGTAAGGTAGGCGGTAGGGTTGCAGGTTCGTTATCGGGATTCTCCTCTCCAACCAGTAAGAAATGAACAACAAGGGTGAAAATGAAAGAGATTGGACGAAGAGTTGAAAAATGCAAACCAACCGATCGGAGAGGGGCGAGAGGGATGGAGTGAGAGGAGCGCTCGTCACTGGACAAATTAGAACGAATGAAAGATAAATAGCAATCTCGCACGTCAATAATATATGTAAATTTTACATTGAAATTAACTCAAATCCAATAATATGAACAACGAATCTATCTTCTTCATTCCCTCATTCGCTCGTCCTTCGCTCATCTCGAACGGTTCTTCACTCGAGTGCTCCTCCGATGACACGTTGCTGAAGAAGAATAATGGTGATTTTACTCCCTCCGATACCCCTCGGTACCCCGGTACCCCAGTACCATGGTGCATCTGTACCCCGGTACGCCGATACGCCAGTACCAGGGTACCCCGGTACCCCACGCACCTGTGCACCTGTACCCCGATACCCAGATACCCCTCGGTACCCAGTACCCCGAAAACATGACGCCCCGATACCCCGTTACTATGGCACCTTGGTATCCTGGTACTACGATACTAATATGGTACCATGGCACCATAGTGCACCACAGTACTATGGTACTTTAATACCCTGATACTGTGGTGCCCTGGTACTCTAGTACAATGGTACCAAGGTACCCTGTGATAATATGGTACTGCGGTACCCTGGTACCCTAGTACTGCGGTGCCCTGGTACCCTAGTGCTGCGGTACCCTGGTACCCTGGTACTGTGGTATCCTGGTACCCTAGTTCTGTGGTACCCCGGATACTGTGGTACTCCTGACCCTGGACCCTTTTCCTGGGATACCCCGGTTGCCTGACACCCTGGAAGCCTGATACTACGGTATCCTGGTACTGTAGTCTTGTAGAACCAAGGTACTCTGGTACAGTGGTACCATGGTACCGTGGTACTGTGGTGCACTGGTACCCTGGTATCCTCATACTACGGTACCCCGGTACTATGATACAATGGAACCATGCCACTGTGGTATGTCAATACACTGCTATGAAGTACCGCAGTATCCCAATGCACCTCGACCCTTCTTCTCGGGTACTCCGATACCCCGGTATCAGACACCCTGGTATCTACAGTAGACTGGTGCCATGGTACATACTGGTACTCTGGTACACTGGCCTGGTACCCCCTGTACCCGTATTTTCGAAATAACACAACATTATTGCAGATAATTCTTCACTTGCTTCTGCCTGCACTGGTGCTCGGTGCAGAATCAGCTATCGACTGGACAAAATGCGGAGAAAACGTAAGAATTCTCTGGCAAACGACTTACGTTGCCCTAGGCGAAGGACCTAAGCGACCTTATTGTTAGCCTTATTTTTACCATATTGCTTAGGGTTGCTACTGTCCCTCGCCGAACGATCAAAAATTGGACAAGCAAGTGATTCAAGCGGGTGTATCGGCTGCAGATATTGCCGAAAACTGCAAACAAGTTGGACTGCAGAGCAAGTAAGGCAAAAACAATATTAGCATACCATCTACATAAAACGATATTTATTCCAGATACTTCACCGAAGGCGCGGTTTTATTCCAATTTCACGCAACTGGAAATGCAGTCCAGAGTCTGGCACTATACCAACGAGATAAAGATGGAGTCCGTCCGGACAAGAAACTGTTTGGATGCAAATTTGATGCAAACGGAAATCTTGCATTGGATATGGACAAAGACGCGCCTGGGGACAACCGGCTCGAGAATGTTTACAGGGATTTTAAAATAGGTTGGTTTTTTGTTGTTTTTTAAAATTGTTTATATATTTTATGCTGTCATTTCAGAGCTTTTCGAGCAACGATCTCGGATCAACGCCGGCAGTATTCTATGTGCAATTAAAGTGGCTAAATTTAAGAAATTGGTGTGTCCGTTTGTGAAGAAAAGAAATATTTTATGTATTTTTAGAAAAATAACAAAGATTACTTCGAAGATAATGATCGTTATGTAACGACTATGAAGCTGGCAACTTCCAAATTAACCACGGAATATAAAGCACGCGCACCCGGGGCCGAAATTTTCACCCACATAAGTTGTAAGTAACGAAACTATGGTTGACACGGCCATACTGTTGATTTGCAGCGATAAAGTGCGACTCGTATGCGTTCAAAGACCTACTTACTTCTCCGGAATATCAAGTGTTGAATGTTCGGCTTTTAACAAAAATAGAAATGTATGCAATACGGTTTCAGGTGATAAATCGGGATAAAGATGTGATGAGTTGCGTGAATGAAAGCTATACAATGAGGTAATTCAATTGTCTCTCAATTATGGTTGCGTCGCAAGAGGAGTGTCAATTTTGCCAAGCCTTCCCTAATTCACAGCGTGTCAGAGAGTACACATCGCGGCAAACGTAGTTTTTAGACTACTGAAGATAGGTAGGGACAAACGGCTAACGCAGAAACCTTAAGACACCCTTTCGGAACAAAACGTTAAGAATGGATTTTTAAATTTCCTCTTTGTTATCCATGTTTTTCAACCATTATCATTGTCCCTCTCTCCATTCACCGCACACCAGCGCGCGTATAATGAGGAATGATTTGCCGCGCAGGACAATTGAATTCGTCTCTCTGACACGCTGTGTAATTGCGATTCCTGTCTCCAATCAGGCGTAAACGTGATATTCTTCAGATACGAAGTGAACGGAGAGCGTGGCGAACTCGACAAATTGGAGTGCACATTGAAGGGCAATGAATATGTGCTATCCATTACGAAAAGTGAGCTGATTGGATCTCCTTTTTTGTCAATCTTACAGTCGAGATTAGACTTTGAAAAGGAACTAGGAACTAGTTCCTTAATAGTCAAATCGAGAGTGGACTCTCTTCATTCCGCTCACTCTTTCTCGAGAGGAGCAGTTCATTTGACTAGTAAGGAACTAGTTCCCTAGTTCTTTTTCAACGTCTAGTCGAGATAGCTTTTTGCGAAATGCGAAAGCCCGATTCACTATCGCATAACAATGAGCGATACAATTCAGAAGGAGCACAGCAAGAAGATTTGAGCGATCCATCATCGTACAAGATCTACTGCGCGGCGAAATGTGAATCTATTATCATGTCTATCATAGTCATTCTATTATCTATTATCATTTATATTATCTTTTATTATCTATTATCTATTATCTATTATCATTATCATCTACTCTTGCTACTATCATCATAATTCAGATATATATTTCAGTTGATGAAGTTTGCCGGGATCCAAACGACTGCCAGCCCGGTCCGCTCTGTCCACTGTACGAACCGGGAAAACACTCAGACAAAACACCTGCAAAGCTCACGGTAGGCCTTTCTTTCAATTGTTGTTTTTAAATATTATTAATTATTATTATTATTATTAAAACATTATTAAACATTACAAAACATTATTTAATTATTATTATTAAAACAGCAGCATTGCGCAAATTTGTTTCGGAATCCCCCTGTGTACACGTGTTATTTTTTAACGAAGTGCTTAGCCTAATTTTCCTTGATGCTAAGACGATGGAGTTGAGGGGCCGAGGCCACGAATATTTGAAAAAATACAAAACAAGGCAAAACAAAAAAAATTAGATTCTCATCTGCCCTGAAAGACAATTATTCTTTTAGTGTCCTGGCAACAAATGGCTGATCGACGGTGAACATCGTCTCCTGGACAAGGACCCAGTCTGCAAGCGGGATGGCAATCATAATCGAGCTGCGTTCTTCTTCAAACTCGCTTCGGGCTGGCAGAAGAAGCAGGGCGCGCGATGCTTTACTGAATGTATGATATTTTTTTGCTTGTTCATCCCAAATGCCGGGCGTTCGCCAAGCTACGGCCGGAACGGAAAATAATCTGCAACATCTCAGTTGCTAGGCCAGAATGGATCCATATCGTCGAGTTAGTTCAGCGGTTATCAAAATATGTCTTGTATACCGCTTGCCATGGTTATATCGTGTTCGAAATGCACAGCAAATGTTGGCCCTATTCCCTGGGCGTTGCTCAAGGTGTGGAACGGAAAATAATCTGGCAACATCTCAGTTGACTGCAAGAAATGGTCCAAGTTAATCTATACGTGCACGGACGAGACATGCGCAATGGTCGATGATAGCAATGGAATGTTAAAGTGCAAAGATCCGGAAAAGACGCTGACGTAAGTTATCGCACCGTACGGTAGGGTTGGCTAGACGAAACCTGTTATTGCCAACTCTACCGTACGGTATTAAACCGTTCCGCTTATTAAACCAATTTGTCAATTTGCAATTTGAGTAAATTGTATGCGAAGCCAATCAGTTTTGTTCAAATTTGCGAATAGGCATGGAACAATGAGTGGAATCTGTCTACGATTCGACAATTCTGTAATGTTACATTATATGCCCCTTCAGGATTGCATACAACCGCCAAGTTCTGAATGAGAGCATCAGCTACGAGTGCAACACTGCCGATGGAAAGTATCTGAATGGCAGTGTGCCTATCTTACCCCGATCTCGCGTCAGCTGCATTGGTCAGTAGAATCAATTTTGCGTTAAAAAGGGATGTAATACGTCTCTGCATTCCCCATTCTGGCCTTTGGAAGCCCAGAATGACAGTAACGTCCGCTGTCAGTTGCCCTACTTTTGTTCATTGTGAGCGGTTGCTAGTAGACTACAAACAAAGAACTAAGCCTCAGAAGCATTCAAGTTATCCTCAGCTTCATTAGGCTACGGATGAGTAGAATAGGCGATATAAAGCTATTCTGGTCTTCTAAAGTAGTGCCTCTTTTCTGACATATCCAACAAAGCATAACAGTGGGTCCCACCTAGCGTTGTCTTACGACTGTAAAATCGCTTGACGTGGATACACCTTTACCTTTTTATTGCTTGGGGAACTATCTTAATATTTTCAGGTCCAAATATCACGCGAGCTGGAAGAATCGTCGACGCGGAAGTTTCCGCCGCAGCCCCGTACGCAATCGTTGGTGGAGCGGTCTTGGGCGTTATCGCGTTGATTGTTTTGGCCTACTTCGGCATTGAGTATTTGGTGAGTGCATTTCTCGCGTTGTGAGCGCGCCACTTAAACAGCTCTATGAGTCAACCAAAAAATTCTGCACGTTTCTGATCTTTGATCTTTGAAAGACGATGATAATTGAAGATACGGATTCTTCATTTTGACAGCCCTAGTCACGATAAAACCGCAACAAACATTTTTTTCGCATTTTCATGCGCGGAACAGATAAGGAATGAATGAATTAGTGAATTTATCGACGAAACAAATAATGAATTAATGAATAAGTGAAAGTAGAGTTCGAAATACGGGTAATCGTCTCTTCATTTCAAACTCTCTGACCGGTGAGAGAGCGCGCAGAATGAAGAGACTATTACCCGTATTTCGAACTCTAAGTGAAAGTATCGTTCAGCGCCACCGCAAATCTCGCGTGGTCGTGCACGGTCGAGAAGCGTTTCGGAAGTGGAAGCGAAAGAAGCGAATTGCCTACTGCAAGAAAGCGTTTTCGGAGGTTTTTTTTGTGATTTTTTCATGATTTTTTTGTGTGTTCTGATTCAAAACATGCTTGCCAGATTCTGCTGTCAACTGCCGAGACGCACGCAAACATCCTGGCCGGCCTGAATCTGATTGATACGATGTTGGCTGTGGAAGCGGATGATAGGGAGTGCTGGGGTGAGGCCTGAATCTGATCGATACGATGTTGGCTGTGGAAGCGGGTGATAGGGAGTGCTGGGGTGAGCAGTCATCGTTATCGTTGCATTGGGCTTTGCAAGAAATGGTTTCTTCATTTGACGCGCTGTTTCCTCACTCAACGTCAGTCAACTGATTGATTGTATCCAGGAAAATAAAGAACTCAATGGAAAAAAAAGAACTCATGAATAATAGATTTTTTAAAAGAAACTGTTCGTAAGAATGCGAGCATTTTCAGAAGAGGCGTCCGAATTCCTGCGCCGATTCCAAGGAACGATTCAGAAAGTTGATTTCCCCATCTGGCACATGCTCTCGCGGTACTTGGTCATTCAAGCGGGCAAGATTATTGAGAAGCACGGTTGGATCGCGCCCAAAAGGATTAGAAAGAGTGAGACATTGATTCTTGGCACTGCTTCACTTTACGACAAGCAAAAAGCGCTTGCCGGATTGGCATCACTAGCACGTTTAGAGCTAAAAATATCGATTCAGAAACGCGAAAAGGGCTGATTCGAACGGTGGCGATACAACTTCTGTCGTTTGCCATTAATGACAATAAGAACGCCGAGGCTGAAGAGGTCTGTAATTAACATTAAAATTAATTAGATACATAATTATTTTATTAATTAAATGCATAATTTTTCACTTTGCCACCTACATAGTGCATTATGCGTTGTTCCGAATCGGAACTTCCGATCAATATTACAGTACAAACTATCCTGATATCAAGGCAATGGGCCTGCTGGAGGAAACATCATGTGGGGAGGGATTGGGACCCGATCAATAAATTACCGCATTCCGTCGTATCGATTACCGTTTCTTTCAGATGATCCAGTCGGGATTCATCAAGCTGGGCTTCGACGCAGTGGAGCAGTATCCGCACTGTGGCCTGCTCTGGTATGCTTTGAGTCGGAAGATTGTGGGCTCTTCTCGGAACGTCTTACCTCACGCATTGTGTAGAGGAACTGTAGACGCTGTGGGACGAGCTTTTATTCCGACATGATCTGAACAAGAAAAAACGGGTGTGTCCGCTCGTGAGAAGTGATTAGATGATTATCAAAGTGTCCCTTAGTGACATGATAAAATCGACTGATACAGTTAAAACGCTGTCTGCATAAGATCGGGGGATGTGGTGGAACAGTAGCTCAAAATGACTCCCTCGGGGTGCAAGACACTCAGCCAAAATTTGACCCAAAAGTTGATCTTTCATCTCGAAAAATCGTGTTATATCTTACAGGGCAACGATAGCCCACACACAACCGCTCGCCAAGCAGTCGAAAGCCGAGAAACCCGTCCTCGCCAAGTTTAACCAACTACATTTCGCGGAGAATCTGAAGACAATCGTGCAGGAAGCCGTGATGAAGGCCAGTTCCACATTATGACAAGTTGATCTTTGATCTTTGATAACTCAACTGTGATTGAAAAGAAATTTGTTATTACGTTTTTATTTATATCTTATTTGAGCTACAAAATCACCTTCCAACAACTAACATCCACAAAATACGACCTTTTAAATAATGAATCGTTCAATATTTATAATAATCATGAGAGTTGAAGATCCGTTGTTTTCTCAGGTGCCCAAGGCGGATACCATCCCTGGCTTCGAATCGATCGCTCAACAAGCCGCTTACGCGCTGGGCGCCGCTCCGCTCCCGCGTACTCTCTATTTCGAGGATGGCGCTGGTAGAGAAATATTCTACGTTAGTTTTTTTCTTATAATAATAATTTAGCTACGCCCGATGCGCGACAGAATTAATGGTAACATATGAGGTGCAAAACTGGAGCTATTTTGAATTTAGAAGCCCTGGAAAATTGTGGAATACTGGGAATGATCCTTCAAAAGCGCCGAAAATTCCGATGATTTCGAAAATTGAATTATTTTTGCAGCAAAAGGAGAACAACGAGGGCGGCAACGTGCAGCGGGCCTTCTTCAAGGGTCTGAGCGAGACGGGAACGAGAGTGCCCGGACAGGCGCTACTAATAGCAGCCAACGTGAGTTTGGCGAGGTAGCCCCATAAAATGTTCATATTCATCACTTGCTGCATTAATTGTTTCATCTCATCCTGTGGGACTCATAATTGCCCAATTTCGCTATATTCGACCTGCATGGATATAATATTTTGTCATAGATGTGGCCCAACCTCAACACGGAGTTCATGGACAAAGTGTGCGCTCTGGCTCCTCCAGCATCCGAATGGGTCGGCCGCGTGCATCACGCTATGGCCATTTGCTGCTACTACGGAAGGTTTCTGGACGCCAAGGTAAACTCTTCTCTAAACTCTAAGGTCTCTAAGTCGGTAAACTCTAAGGTCTTCGGGTTTAACAGTCCCTAGAAGTTCCACGGTCCCAAAAGAAGGAAAATGGGCCTATGCCAGGCATCACGGCATTCTATATATCGTTATAGGTTCGGGTTGCAGGTTCGGGATCGGGACTCCTGACCCTCTTTCGCGCCAAACATATCCCGAACCTGCTGCTCTATAGTGTTGTGATGACGAAGGCTTGATTGGGGCAAAATGCGGAAAATCAGTCCGGAGAATAGCGGATAGACTGACAGTTTTCACAACTTTGATGCTCAGGGGATACCGATGATGGTGTCATCAATCAAATTTATTTTCGCTTTGCAGAGACTCCTCAATCGCTTCGTGCCTACCGCGAAGGATGCGGATGATATACTGAGCAAGGTAATTTAGCATCTCAAATAAGAGCCTTGATTAAAAAAGGAAAAAGTTATTCGAAAAAATGCTACGCATAAATATTTAATTTCATTACAGTTGAGTCAGCAGCAACAGGATTTCGAGGACGCTGTTGAGAAGGTATTTTTGTAATTCGTAGTAGCTGTAATTATTATTGTAGCGCTACTTTATATGACCAGAAAATTGTTTGCATAAATGTGTGGCAACTTTTCCGCTTGGGATACATACATACACTATGAGTCACAAATAGGAAACCAAACGGGAAACGATTTTGATCTTCCGTTATTTCTATATTTTACAGTCAAAGGAGGACGCTCGTGCGTGGCTCGCCAAGCGAACCGATCGGGATGAACTGAAGCAACAGCCCGTCTGCATCACGAACCCCAAGATCCAATTGGATGATCGCATTCAAGGTAGCAAATTAGAGTTCGAAATACGTCCAATCGTCTCTCGATAGAGTACATGAAATGAGGAGACGATTACCCGTATTTCGAACTGTGTAGAACGCAGATTTGTGCTTAAGTATCAACCATTTTTGGCATTTGAGCCATCTAAAATCGCAAATTACGTAACAACTTTAATGTTCTAAATCTAGGCGATGAAGTGAAGAACGTCGACGGCAGTAGCAAGTCGAAGAGCAACAGGAAGGGAAGCACGGACCGGGAGCCGGAATCTCCCGCTTCTCCGGCGTCCCCGGTTCCGGTTCCGGGACAGGTTCCGGCTCCGGCTACACCTCCGGCCCCGTCTCCGGTTGCCAATCCGACAGCAAAGCCCTAGACCATACGTATATAATGTAACCGATTGGAATAAACGAACATTATCAAGACTGTTCATTATCTTGCACACTTGAAATTGTGGAAATTATTGTTGCGAGAACCGATATTTACCTAGGCTAAGCTTGGAAATGCGTGTCACGATATCCTGATCCCCATTGTTCTCTCAAAATAAGAGTGAACAATGCATATTTGATTCGAAAACGTATGCCAATTTTCACAGTCCGGTCGTATTCAGATGAGAATCGAGATGTGTTTCTGAAATATTCTATAATGTCAACCTTACAGTTTGTTGACAGAAATTTTCCCTTTGTTCAGAATGATTTGGATTTGAGAAGCAACAGTCTCTTATTGTCGTCTCATTCGCACTGAAATGCTTAATCAACATGCAATGAATAGACGGGAAAATTTTATCATCTCATATCAGAGCCTAAAATTTAGATTTTTTTTATCAGATGCACGTGAAAAAAGTACATGAATAATATTAATTTCGATGCGAGCTATGAAATAAATAATAACACAATGTACTTTGGCTTGGCGGGATGGCCGAGTGGTGTAAGGCGCCAGCGCCCATTCGAAGGGTACCGAGTTCAATCCCCCGCCGAGGCAGACCAAGCCTTGCTACCCCCCCAGGGGTCGGCACATTGGTAGTAACTTTTGTTACGAATGTTAAACGTGCCCTAGAAGTCTGGACAGCAAGGGATCACGCAGGCCTCTTACCTGTGTACCGCCACCAGGCGCGGTTGTCTCATGACAACTGTAAAATCGCCTTGATTGTGGAAGCAACTTTAACTTTTTAACATTGTACTTTCCCATGTGAAGTAGATATGAAGTAGAACCCATTGTGAACAATATCACATTATCATTATCACATTGTCAAACAAAGCATCGATAGATATATCATTTATGCATTTTATTGCACATTACAAGGAATTACTTCTTTTCTTGATCCTCTGATTCCTTTTTTGGCTCTTTCTCTTCTTTGTCTTCTTTCTTCTGATCCTCTATGAATTGGATTTTCTTCCTCTTCATGTGGTTTTCCGTTATATCATCTTTGATCTCTTTATCGAATTTATTCTCCCATTTTAGTTCCTTGAGCAATTTAAAGTACTCGGTATCTCCGACAGTCGTCGGTCTTTCCTGGATGAGAGCATTGTTTTATATTGTTTCGGAAGAGGTTGGGTTAAAAAATCACAAAAAAGTTACATTTGCGTAACTGATATAGTATAGAGTTGCCTTGGCAACATTTGCCTCGTCATCTAGGTCGAAATCAAGAGTGTCTTCGTTCTAAAAACGATAGATTAATGACAAGATTTTTTTAGCAAATTAAAAAAAAACTAGCCGAAATTTTGACATCTGCCTTGAGCAATTCCTGGCCATTCGGTGCCACCTGAGCCTGATAAAACATAATTTAATATTTAATTTGATAATTTCCAAATTTATTTCAAAAATATCACAATTTAATAATTTTAGGCACATAATCGTATCGTAAAAATGGAAAAATTTAGCAGCAAAATGGCATACCAGTGCTCGGTATTGCGCAGACATCAGAAACTTGCTCCAATTGCACGCTTCGGCGGGCTGCAAAAGTCGACACTTCCAATTTTTTTAAAAATATTAAATTCCAAATATCTGCCGGGAAGTGATTTGACCTGCTAGATTTGCTATAGAAATTGATTGTTCACAAGTGGTGCTGCCATGACAGAAGCATAAGACCTACCGCGGTCATTTCTTCGTTCTGAGGTAGGCCCTTTTTCGCGTTTTGCGCATTCCTTTTCTCCTTCTTGTCATAATAATCCTTTTCTTCATCTTCGTCCAGACAGTATCTGTTCCACAATTTCATATCCAATGCTCGTTGCTTCTTCCAATTTTTTTTCGTTTTGTATATAGTGTAAATGCTCAAGGCAGCGATTACAACTGCAATATTTTATTATTTTTTCTATGTTTGTCAAAATCGTATTTCAATCGATGAAAAATCGTACTTATTCCACCAATAACGGCAGCAACAACTCCGTAAATCGATCCTTTGATAATTGTTTCCGTTTGTTTCTCCCTTTGCTCGAAATTTTCTACTACGGGATCTGAACAAAACATTGAAAACCAAAGTATAGAATCATCAGTCAGCTCACAATCGCAAATAAATTTGGTAGACGCCACAACTTCGTGTTTCGTTCCGTCGGCTGTGGTGTATTTGTACTCGCCAATGGTATCATCGCATTCGGTTTTGGTGACTTTGGCCCCCACATTATTCTTGTCCACTTTGTTCGCGCTGAATTTTTTTATTTTTCATTTATGATATTTTTTATCCCACTATAGTGTACCGCCGGGGCAAGTCGGAAAGAAATCTTTATCCTGAAATTGTATTTGTTTTTTTCAGTATTTTGGAAATTATTTCCTACCAATTCGCCGTCGATAACAGAGCTCTCGGGGATTGTGTCGAGGCACTTTACTGAAAATATTCATTTTTGCCATGAAAAATACCTACGATAGTTAATACCCACCTTTAGCCGTGCAGTAAACCTCCGGCCCTTCTTCAGTAAACGTTTCCTCATTGAGCGTCCATTGCGCAGTGCCGCCGTAGTTTAGGCATTCAAATTTCGGGTTTTTAATCTGTCTTTCATCGACACCATCCATGATGATTAAATGTGGCGCGTTTGATGGGCACTAAAATAGTATTGTAAACTTGGTGCAGTGCCGATGTGATTAGACGCCATCTCTACTTTTAACACACTATCTTGTATGCAAGAAGCAAAGTGCGGAACAAAAAGACGAAGACCCTTATTGCGAACTCTTTGTCAATTATAATACTGGGAATAAAATAGTAAATATACTTTGCTATACCTTGAGCGAGCTTGCAGTACGTGGATTCAAATTTGGAGGCACAAAATCGGGTTTTGATTTAGGGTCTTCTTGGCTTGTTGTGGGATTTGATTTCACGGAAGTCTTACAATATAAATTCGCTATAATAATTAATTTAATTTAATTTAATTCAAAAATGAAAATGTACCATCAGCCGCGCATCTGACACTTATATCATCTTGATCATCTAATTCCTTTGCGTTCGTTAGGAATTTGGAACCAGAGCAAGTCAATTTATATTTGTCTACTCCGTCCATTGCAACTTCTTCATATTTGCCCCCAGCTCGATATCTGATAAATGGTTTAAAGCAACTATTTTCAATAATCACATACTCCATCTTGAATACTGACGAGGAGCACTCGTATTTTCGCGGAGTAAATAAATCGTATTTCACCTTAAGCAATTTTAATTTAATTATTAGGTTGTAAGAAAGCTCACTTCTTCGTAAATTTTCCGTGGATCCATCAAATCTTCATTAAAATTGAGCTTAGTCGGGTCGCAACTCACTGGAAAAAAATAGAAAAAAAGAAAAATTAACGAATTCTATGGAAACCTCACCCGGAGGAATGCCCGGGTTAGTGAAGGGATCAATTTTTGTTGAAACACCATCAATTGCGATCTTCATCATATACCCTGTTAAGTCGAAAATCTGAAGATATTGTTTTATATCGTTTCAACAAAAAAAATTACGGCAGTGCTACCTTTTCCGTTGTCTTTAATTTGACTTCGAAAACGCATTTAATTTTTGATGTTCCATCGTACGGAATAATCTCTGTAAGAATGGGTGGTCAACTCGAATCAACTCAATTTCGAACTTGGCGTCTGTTGCCCATATTTCGCGATCAATTCCGTTGCTGTTGCGGGATTTTTTTCACAAGAAAATGCAGCAACTGTGGAACTTTGCGATTGCTGCTCGAATTCAATTGATTTCGTGGTATCGATAAGTCCTTCCATCACGACTATTGCGTGGTAGTCCGCGTATAAACTGAGCATAGTTGTTTTGAATCTATTCTGCTGAAAATGACATACTGAAATCGAATGATAGCTGGGCAGTTGTCGTATGATGCATCTCGGGGGGTTACTTCCTTCACTCCGCTGTCTACCAGAGGTTCATTATTAGTGCAGAATTCGGGCACATAGCATTTCTGAAGAGTAACAACAATGAATAGTCCCCACTGCATAAGGGGAAAATTTTGCCCACGACCCTGGCCCCGCCCTCCTTAACTCGGCTATTTGTTGAGAAGGACGGTCCTCATATTCAAGGGCTTGATTACCAACTCTCCCTCTCGCCTCGTAGAGGGCGGTCCACGGTAAGGGCTTAGCACGAAGCAAGATAAGTATTTAACGAACGTAGATTCCGCAATCAGCAAAGTAGTCGGGTTTTGGCTTCAACTGCGGATCCGCCGTCGCGAGCTGAGCCAGCGAGACGAGTACGAATGATACAAGTAGCGTCCTGCAACGAAATTGACTGTCAGGTCGATAAACGAATAAGGCAAATAGGAAGAAAAAAAATTAAGAAAAATACCTCATTGCTCGCTCATCCGATCCGACCGCGTGACGTGGAATGAAGTGGGGGAAGTGAGGGAGGGAGAGGTGAGACGGCCTTTTATAGGGTGAAGTGGGGTATGGAAATTGGCTAATATATGTTCGAACAAGAGGATTAACCGTGAAGATTAGCCATTGTGAAATATGAAAAGTAGAATACTAAGTGAAAATGGAAATAGCTCTGTAGGAATTGTTTCTGATATGTTGCAGAACTTTAAGATCTTTCGGGCAACTTCACTGCCAGAGGTAAAATCCAAACCTATTAAAGTTAGCGTCCTTTAAATGTGTCACGCTTTGAAATATGCATATTTTTCAAAACCAGTATTCACTTCCGTCACTCATTTCACCTGCGAATAGTAGAAAAATGGGAGGCATGCAACGCAAATTTCGAAAACCTCATTGTCAGGTGGGTGTGAGTTATATTTTCCTTCTTTTCTACTAATCCAACCACTTGTGGCCAAATCGAAAACCAAAGACCAAACTTATTCAATGTCACAAGGTTATTTATGTTTTTATAGGAGACAAACAAAATTACCATCAACTTTCTAAATTTTTCTCAGCAAGTCATTGAGAGAATTTTCGGTTTCATGAATTACTCGTCTAATCTGCAAATGCTAAAGGTAACGTATTTTTTCCGTATGCATTACGAACTATCTATTTATAGGTTAGTAAAGCGACACGCGAAATCGTTTACTCATTTATGCTGAAAACGGAGAAAATTACCATCAATGAATTGCATTTTGATCTAGAGAAGGTTCAGTCCAATCCGATAGGAATAAATTCAAAGACGATGATTATAGGACAATAAAGTGAAGCTGACGATTTATTTCTGGCAGTATGGGGACAGGCTAATTTGGGTCGATTATATCCGTGATGCTATGCGCGATTCCGATAATGACTATTTTCATGAATCTAAGGAACGAGTTATCTTTTTGTCAAGATGTGTATGTTTTTCGATTTTAAAATTGCAAAAAAATTGAATTTACAGTGGTATTTGTCATTTTTTCATATTCATATTTTTAAGGGACTCCTTCTTTCATTAAATTTGGACGGGATTGCGCATTTTCTGGCAAAAATGAAGCTTGTTATTCGCATTATGGAAATCCATAACCTCAACCTCTCATCGAGTGATGAATGCATCAATAGCCTATGCTCGAATTTACTTGACGGAAAAACGGTTGAAAAGATCACCATTGTATCATCACCAAGTGTTCACTTGTAAGTGTGTATTCAAAAAATGTTTAACAAAATGTTTTGTAATTAGAAATATTTTGAACTCTAATCAATTTTTTTCACTTTTCTTACTTTGCATGTATTGCTGAACCAATATTTTCAATAATGCACGAATTATTTAGAAGACACCAAAGACAATTTATTTTCCAGATCATCCTTGCTTGCTTTGGTCAAACAACTTCGATCCGAGCATTTCACTTATTCAGCGAAGAATCGACAACTTGAGAACGGTATTACTGTCAAAAACTTCATGTAAACTGTTGGGCATTAATTTCAGACGATACTAAACTGCTCCTTTCTACTGCCGAATTGGTTAAATCAATTTATATTAACAATAACAGCATTTGCAATGGACCATGCTCAATAATTCAACCTCACATGCTACAGCTCATTATGTCCATATTAAATCGCAAATGCGGCGCACTAATTATAGTCTCTCCGCATGTCTACATTTCCATTTCTGAAGCAGAAAAATTGGTCGAAGTAAGCTATTTGCTTTTGATGAATATCAAACAAGCCTATTTTCAGTTTCTACATCACGTTGAGAAGAACCTTAACCTTCGGTTGTGCATTAGAAACAAATTTGAAATAGACATGCAAATCGGAGCCTGCACAATCTTCTCCAATCAGAGATTCTTTCTCGACACATTGTATTATGAATTAATTGATGACTGAGTTCTTGTTGTAATCTCTGGAATTGTTGATCTATATTTCTTTTCGGAATTGATTCTGATTTTTAAAAATTAGAATATAGAAAAATCAAGATTTTCCCGTTCATTAATGCTCATGCAGTGAACCCACGGCTGCTGCCACAAAATACTACTTTATTCTGAACACTCAAGGCACAAACGTGAACTACATTTGAGGCGAAAGGGAATATTGTACACTACACGTTATTAGATAGTCATCGAAAGGGGAGGAGGAGGAGGAAAGGGGGATTGTTTCTTCCCATTAGACTCGTCTTCTCTTCTCATTCTGCAGCAACGGCAGCTGCTGCAGCTGCAGCAGCATCATCGACGGCTCTAGCAGCCAGCGCCTTTTGCTCGTTCCTGAAAATGAGTTCAAATTACTAAATTCTCCCCAGTTACTTTGTTATTTTCTTCAATGGCAAGTATTGTTTCTGTTTTCGATAAAATGATGATGGTGAATTCACAAGAGTAGATGATAAAACGATGTGCATCCATTTTTGCCAGCTACACGAATTTGCTAGTCTTTATAGAGTTGTTGCTTCAGAGCTGGTTTCTCATGAATGCGAATACAGTACCGTGCAAGTTGACTCTTCAACAGCAGGCTTCGCCACCGTATCCAAGGAGGTGACAAGATACCTGGGTGTGCGAAGCAGTGGTAAGCATAGGCAGCATAAGGAGTGGGTAGAATGGAGCGGAAAGGAAGGGATAGATCATGCTACGCTGCCCTCTCTGTTGGGCCATATATTTAAAGTTACCCAACAAGGACGATTTTGACCCCCTATTTTTATTTGCTCATTGGATAGAGAATGGTCGAATTAGTATTGCTCGCGCATTAAAAAAATCAGAAAATCGATTATAGCCCTAAAATCCGGCTTGGAAAATCCATTGTTACGAGAATGGAGGAGCGTAAGGCGGAGGAAGATGGTAAGACACAGAGAGGTAATACTTATACTTATACTTATACTTTATTCAACCACACGAAACAATGCGTGTCAGGGGCGGTATGGGACAATAGGTGGTATTTCAGGCTCTGGCGAGCTTATTGGGATGGGGGGTCACAATGTAATGTCCGAAAGGAGAAGATTGCTCACGAGCCTGGTAACGTTGGCCTTCTGAGAGATAGTGGTGAGATTAGATCGGGCAGTTTGCGGACTGGGCGATTCCAAAGCCACCCAATTGGTCAAGAGCAAACTGAGATTCGATTCAATTTTCGATTTCGTCGATTTGTTCTGGAACAGCCAGCTCATATTCAAGTAGAGCACGAGAAATGATACCGTCGTCTCATCATTTCACACACTCTCTCGTCGACCGAGCGGGCGAGAGAGTGTGTAAAATGAAGAGACGGTGGTATCATTTCTCGAGCTCTATATTCAAGGTCTCGATAGATTCAGCGAAGGAGGAATACCTCACTCACTTGCCACACTAGTGGCGAATTTGAAGGATCTGGTGAGAGTAGGATCTTCCCAAATTGCTGAGGAGAAAGATGATTAGTATTGATTACCATTGATTGATTACCATTGATTGATTAGTATTGATTGATTAGTATTGATTGATTAGTATTGATTAGTATTGATTGGAAGATGATTGATTGCCGTACCGATTTGATCGGTAGTGTCTTTGGTCTCACTTCACCGATTCGGTTGAATGATGGAGATCTAATCGATGGAGAAGTTACCGTAGCCGGAGTACAGGAAGGTCCGTTAGTGTATCAGCACTATAAATTAAATCATTACAGTATTGCCAAGATTCAGGCCGTAGATTACGGTAGATTAATCGAACAGATTGCAAGATCTGGGATTACGGTAGTCGATATTAATCCAATACAGATGCTGTTGAGTGCGTTGTGCTCTCTGCATCTTCTGGCCCTGTTTTCTTCCCTCGTGACCTCTTCAATGACTTGATTGAAGACGTCTTCGTTATTTCTACTATTTAGTATTCTCTTTCTGTATTGTTTCTTTCCATCGATGTACCCTTTTTGTCTCGCAGTCAGTTTTGGCTTACGATAGGTAACGGTTAGGATTGGTCACAATGTTAGTTCTACCTATTCTTTTTAATACTGCGATTCTCTCATGTTTCATTGTTTCTTCTTATTGTTCAGAATTAGTGATCTGCCCATTCTGTTGCCGGAGTCGCGTAAACCTGGTACCGAGTCCCCTTCCTCGAAACATCTTTCAATCCTCCTCGGATTGATGACACAAGATGATTACATATCGCCCAGATAAGCAGATCAATTTCCCTTTCTCTTGTCCCACATTGAGTTACTGTACCACCTTATCTAACCTAAACTAGTTATCTACTATCTACATAAAATATATAAAAACAATTAAATTAAATTAGTTTAATTTAATTTGCATTAATTAAAGCATTATTAAAACGCATTCATAATATTCAGGAGATAAAATAATAAATACACCCTAGCGTACGCTCAAACTCGAAACAAAAATCTTACGGTAGTTTGCTGCGAAAATCAAAATTTTGCAAAATCGATCATATTGCTTCATTTTTAATTGTAATTGTAAGGAGCTTTTATAATTAAGATGGTGTTGTAATTTTGCTATTGCGGTCCCTATTCAAGTTACTCTAGCTTGCGCTGTTCCACTTGTATATATTGGTTGAACTTTGGTCTGTTAAAAGCGAATCGCCCTCGAGCGCTTGTGAGCATCTTGTTCACCAACGTTGAAGAAGTTGGCCAATTGTTTCGCAAAAGTTATTTTAAATGTGTATTTTTGTAAATAAATCATTTCAGGCGCGCAGCATGCGTCGATCGAGCGCGAGCTCTCGTCGCTCAACGAGCAAATTGGCGATCTCGCCTTCAATAACTACAGGTAAGTGACACTATTCGTTGCCCAATCTCTTAGATGCTTTATATTTACCGATTCGCTTGAATCAGTCCTGAATCAGTACTCCTGATTTTAGTTTTTCTAGATCTGTTCGTTCACTCGTGTGTTGTAGTTCGACCTAACGCCTCACCTGATAAATCGAAAGCAATGAACGTTTAATCTTATTTATTTATTAATTCCAGGACGTACGCGGATGCGACCGGACGACGCAGCATTGCAAGACCATCGTAAGACCTTTTTTCGTTAATTTGTGATGTGAATTTCGAGATTCAGAGCCTCGTTAAGACTATCTTTCGATTGAATTCTCACTGATCACGTCAATCATCAATCATCTCATTTCCCGTTCTTTCAATCAGGTCTTTTCCATTTGGTAGCCAGGCGCAAATTCACTGAATCGCATTGTTCAATATGTCTCGACTTTGAAACGTGGAGATAGCGGGAATTTCTAAGCAAAATAAAAAATAAATAAAAAAACTTTTAAAAAAACTACACCTATCAAAGGATGATTGCGTTTATTGAGTTTATTTGACAATCAATTTAGTTTTAGTATTTAGTATTTTTACAGTTCTCGGAGATGAATTCTGCAGTGCGCGAGGTTGCTGCCGGGGTGCCCGACCTAACGGATGAGCTCAAGCTGTTCTTCGAGAAGGCCAGAAAGGTGAGCGAATATTTATTCGCTTAAGGGCACTTAGTGTTAAGGGCTTAAGGGCCAGAATGATCAAAATAGCCGGCTAGACTGTTTTTGGGGCTCCCTGGTAGATGTTCTAGATGCTGGGCCTTGCATAGCGTGGGTGGAACTTGTGACAGGCGGGTGTCAATAAAGTGCGGCGTTTGCGCCCAGCCGTCTCGCCTTGATCGTATAGTTGGGAAATTATTTGGTAACATCGATTTTTATCGATTAGACATTCTATCAAAAACAATCAGTGTAATATATTGCACTTACCGATCCAGCTGTTGACTCCCGGCTTTTGAAGTACAGTTTTCTGTGAAATCTGTCAACTTCTGGACCGAGAGCCAGCTATTCGGGCCAGTTGGGGTTATGTCCAGATGATGTAGCGTGAGGCCACCGGGTGAAACCAACGCTTGACTGTGATTGCGTTTCCGGGAGTTTTTGGGAAACATGCGTTATCAGGTCCGTACCATCATACGACAACGATTTTAGAATGGCTATTATCCATCCATATTGATGTATAGCTGGCTCAATTTTGACACTCGGGGTTCGAAGGACAGTATTTCTATGAAATCTGCGAACTTCTGGACCGAGCGCCATCGAGACAGATCACCTGTGGATATAACAAGATATAGGAACGCAACCCCACCGGGTGGAACCGAACTTTGCCGGTTATCGATTACGGGAGTTTACGATGGTTATTTGTTATCAGAACCCCACTAACGTAAATCTTACGATATTATAATACTCATCTGGCTCTGTACTACTGTAGTCTAGCGGGTCATATTCTGACGCCCGTGGCCAGAAGTACATCATTTCTGTGAAATCTGTATACTTGTGGACCGAGCGCCAACGGTTGATGATTCTTGGAGTTATGATCAAAGGCCGGAACGTGAACCATCCGGGTGGAACCAACTTTGGTTATTGAAACCCTTTCAGATATTTGGGATGGTTGGTCCTCACTATCGTAGAATAGCGGTGTGTAGTGATACTCTGTCGCTTTACCGGCTTAAATGTAGTCAAGCTGGATATATTTTGACACTCTGGGCTAGAAGGACAGACCTTGTGTGAAATCTGCCAACTTCTGCACCGAGCGCAAACGGATCGGGGGCGTTCGGGGTTATGGTCAGAGGGAGGAACGAGAATCCGCGCTGAGTTGTGCATTTCAACAAATATGCGCTCGGAAAAGGCTGTCCTAGCGATTTCATGTTTATCCTTCAGTACTAGTACTAGTAATCAATACTAGATCGGGTGATCGGGGATTGCGGTAGCTTTATTGGTAGTCTTAGTAGTTATATTTGTAGGAGAGAGTGGTAGGATTTAGAAGAGAAAGAAATCAGTTGTGAAAGGTTGATGTTTCAGTGATTCTATTAACGTTAATTTACGTTTTTTAGACGCTTTATTAATCCTGATGCAATGAGATATATCATTCTAAAACAATTTTCGTCTTTTCGGCGAAAATTCGAACCGGACTACCGCAATCTGACTAATATTTCATTATTGATTACCGTAATCTCCTCCACTCAGGCCGCATGGGTCTGGACTTCCGGCCGACGATGACGCAGCACATGCAGCGGCTGGTCGTGGAGCGGTTCCGTGCGGGAGTCAGGGACGCGACCACGAGGTATAAGGTAGTCGGGGAGTATTGATTATTCAAGTCTAACTTTCATTTTTTTGCATTTCTCCACCAGAAGATGATCGAGGTTGGGATAAATTGCGAGAGTAGTACGGAAACAAAGAGTCGCTGCTATTGAAAAGAATTCTTATTCTACTGACTCATGATAACATTAAAAATGCCAGAATGGAGTTTTTGACAGATTCCTTGTTTGATTATCGGTTGATTTCCACTTACCGTACCCTACCGTAACCCTAATACCTTATCTTTAACAGACTGCAATTGTATAATTATCGATTTTTTCTGCTTTCTGTAATCTACCGTACCCAATCGCAGACTGCAATCGGTGCGGACGCTGAACGTGCACATGGCCGCCTTCACGGGGACGAGCGACAACTACGGTGGGGAGAGCCAGCCCGGACAGGTATACGGTAGCTAAGAATTTTGAAGTGATTTAGTGGATGAGAATACTATAGTTCTGAGGCATACTGTAGGGATACAGTAGCTGACATGGTCGATATTCATGATAATGTGTATATTTAGTTCTCCGTTCAGTCAAAAGACTGTCATTGAACGTATAAGTCATGCTGGCTTCTTTATGTTGTCGTGAAACACTTGAGCATCTGGTCTGGGATCTATACGGTGACGGACAAATGTGTTTTATCGAGCTAATCGATAACCTACCGTAATCTCAGGCGCCCGCCCCCTCGTCCGAGCTTTCCGCGTGGGACGACCTGACCGTGTACGGTAGCGGCCTGCTGGAGGCCATCAATGGCATGAAGTGGGCCGCTTCATCGGCACTGGTGATTGATTGATTTTAATGATTGATTGAATATGAGTATTAGCAGAGAAATGCATATTCGTAGTGTACTTGGAGAAGGAAAGAGCAGGGTTATTTTGATTAGGTTTTGGATACAGGCGATGAAGAGATTCATTGATCTGTGGGAACGAGTTGAGGAGTAGTAGATGAATAGTAACCGCGACGTTTGTGGTGCTATAACGTGATAGGCTAGCGATTGTAAGTAGCTGATTGTAAGTATTGTAAGTAACATCAAAGCAGTGGTCGAAAAGTCATATCAACTGAATTTTGCCATCGGGCACCTATGCCTATATTTTCGGATGTTTTCGGGCACATAGACCTAAAAATCACCAAAAAAATGCTTGCACACTTGGCTAGAACACTTAAAACTTCAACGTTTCGGGCACCTAGACGAAAATTTTGCCCGACTTCGTCGGGCACATAAATGTTGACATACTTTTCGACCACTGCATCAAAGCGCATGCAGGAACTGCGATTCGAATCGGAAATTAAATTGTTTTTAAAATTAAAAAATATAACAGTATCTTCACTAGGAAAGTGCAGGGTCCGAGAGGGAAGTAGGAAAGCTGAAACAGCGAAACGCCCTGTCTGAAATTGGAATGATGCTTCCGCATCATCGTCCTTTCTAGGACTACATTAGGCTCATTGATATTATATCCTGATCTTTGATCTTTTCCACCTAATCTTTGATCTCTCTCCAGCTCTCCTCCCTTCTCTGCTCCCTTCCCGTAGTGCGCTTGGTGATGGTGCCTGGTTGGTCTGGGCTTCGATGGTTGTTGACGTCGCAGAGGCCTGTCATTTCGTTGCTCCGTATCTCCCTCCCTTTTTGGAAAATAATGGCTTACCTTCTCAAACCACCTCGCGGAATAGATCACTCTGCGAGTGGATTTGGACGAGGAAAATGCCAATTTTTTCTGTTTTCACCATGGTTTATCACGGTTATTAGTGTGCAGCAAATGCTGGTATGGTTGAGGGATGTTGATTATTGCGGCGATAGTCATTAATAACTCAATAATTACATATAATTCCGCTCAGATTCGCTTCCTCAACTCCTGCCTACTCGACTACTTCCCGGCGGAGACGGTGGCGAGAGGATGTACGAAGTGATTTTGATGGTTCATTCATTAGCTGTACCTTCTCGAAGAAGTAGCTTGGAAGGATCGTAGGCAGGGGTCAAATACTTAGGTCATGAATCCCAATATGTGGCATGCTATTACAAATGTTGAAGGTTATTGCACTTGCGATGGTTAGGTTTCGGGCAGTGGTCGAAAAGTATGTCAACATCAACATGAGGTGCCCGACGAAGTCGGGCAAAATTTTCGTCTAGGTGCCCGAAACGTTGAAGTTTTAAGTGTTCTAACCAAGTGTGCAAGCATTTTTTTGGTCATTTTTAGGTCTAAGTGCCCGAAAACATCCGAAAATATAGGCATAGGTGCGCGACGGCAAAATGCAGGTGACATTACTTTTCGACCACTGGTTTCGGGTAAATTCATCCGTTTTTGTGTCGATCAGTGGTATGCTATTCTCTAATTTTAGTTAAAATTAGCTTAAGAATGTCGCATGCAAAGGTCCTTTCGGGAGCGGTATTTGAACTCTGGAGATGAGAGCGTGAGCAATGTGTGAGTGCAATTTCCTTTTCTAAAATAGCTGAAATAGGAAAGGCGAGGTTGTACGAGGTGCCGATTCCGTGCTGCAATTATTCCTGAATACATTGAAGCGATGCGATCATTTGATAGCTGGAATCGTTAAGAAAAAGGAACAATCGTAGCTTTGATGGTTCGGTCTTTCACAATGTCTTCAAGGCTGTGATGGGATGCAAACCACTGATTCGAGAGAGGGTACCCCGCCAAAATGATCAAAATCTGCGTCCTTGTTTCGTGCTTCACGCTGTCCCTTAGTATACTCCACGACATTTGATTTTTATTTTTATTTGATGGATTGAATGGTTCAAAAAACACAACTTACAATTGTTATATAAACTTTTTTAGTTTATATTTCGTTCCTTCCTCGTGATTTCGGGTTTCACGCTCTGGTTACGTACTTGTTTGAGCGCCCAGCGTCGATATTCCCGGGTTTCTGTTGAGAAAATCAATATAATAATAAAAACATCAACAACAATAACAGTAATAACCCTTACTTTGCAGCTCGCCTACGCGGATCTCAACGTGCGCGAGCGGATTGGCCGGCTGCGACGGCACGAGCGTGCTCGAGGAGGTGAGCGAGTGTTTTTGTTTGGTGTTTGATCTTTGGACTTTGATCTTTAATCTTTGATCTTTGATCTTTAGAATCAGGGTAGTGAGCAGCAGGTAGATAGTGTGTGACGAATCGATCTAGCACAAGTTCACTTAGTTCAAAAATGCCACTATCCCTGCGAATGACCTTCCTCGCGGATGATTCGCTACGGTCATTGGCGTTTCACCGTATTAGAATACTGTAATGTGGATAAATCTATAAATTCCAGGTGCTCGATCCGATCCTCAACAAGTCCGCCATGGATCGAGCAGCAGGAGGAGGTTGCGGTAGCCCCTGACAACGGATCGACAACTGACACCGCCGCCCCTCAGGCTATCGTACCCGAACCAGTGGCGAGCAGGGCGGCCAGCAGGATACCGTAGCTGCGCCGGGTCCCGCCAAGAAGAAGGACGGCAAGGCGGATTAGGAATACGGTAGCACGATGAATATTGATTTTCTGTCCATTCTTTGTTTATCGATTTTTCGCTGTGATTATTGTACAGTAAAGGCGGTTCACATTGTATTGTGTTGTAAATAAGATTAATATTATTCGTTGGGAAAGTGCATAAACTATATTGGTTTTGGTCAACTTCGATTTGTCAATTTTGATTTCTAACTGGTTGCTGTCGATACAGGAATACCTCTAGCCACCCATTCAAGCCGAATTTATCGTGAAATGTTATTTCAGACTGACGCTATGGTCTTTTGTATTCCACAAAAACGATGTTTCGCTGGTGCTTTTGCATCCCACGCGTCCCTATCCCAGAGAAGGGACGAAGCCATTACCTTACCCTTGCAGTATCCCGTGCGCTGCGTTCATTCTGCACTCTTTTTTCCGTTTACACTGCTTTAATTCTCCCATCCATGCTAAAGAAGAGAATTCGGAGCTCATGCATGACATAAGCAGTTGTGCACTGACCAGTAATGAGCACCATCCTCGGACAATAGCTCAATATCGGGGGTTCTGCAAGAGATCTGTTGAAAATCGGGGGTTTTGCTTCCGATATCGGTGGTTATAGGCTTCAAAGCAGGGGTCAAAATCGTGGGTATAGTCGCATATCCGACTCCGTGCTCATAAATGTCCCAGCTTCACGGAGTCTTACCGCATTGTAACCAGATGATTCGGCGATACAATCTCCCTATGCTGCAATATCTTCCTGTCAATCGCCCTTCTTTCTCTGTCTGTCTGTCTGTCATTCCTTCTTTTTCTTTATGTCCACGATCATTCCGCATCTGCTTAAATCTTCGCGCGTTTTTCTCCTCATGTCTCATCAATTTTCATTTGTATCCGCGTTATTTCCAGTAAATAAGCATAAATATACTATATTTTGCCAAATTACTCGATTTTCGTTTCAGACTGAATCGGGACAACGTGGCGGTCCATCGAGGGAGCAACTCGGCCAATTAGCAACGAGTCAAGCCGATATTCCGGGTTTTTTGCACGTTTTATTTACGCATGATTGTAGTTTCTCATTCTTATCGTTTCCTATGCCTCTGTTCATCCTCTAACCCTAGATATATAACCGTAATTCACCTGTATAATTAGCAGTCGAGATGAAAAACGATCCGTACTTCCCCTTTTGCATTTCTTTCTGACGTGACGGTAGGCTATCAATTGATAAGGTAGGAGTGGTGTATTGAGAGCATACCTGAGCGAGGGAGCTCCTTGTGGCCAGCCCCACCCTAACTCCGCTCCCTCCTATCGTGAATTAACTAATTATGCAAATTTTCGAGTAGTTTCTTTGTTGATTTTACAGCAGTCCTCCACTCATATGTGATATATATTTCTCCCTTCTCCCTTCGTTTTTTTGTTCCAGAATTATTTCGTTTAGCTACATCCGTCCCCAGCCCCCTTCATCGTTCTTTCGTAATTACCAATAGCCTCCGACCCTTCCCATTCCCCAACTCCTCATGCACGAAACATGCCCCTATTTTTCGAAATCACCCCATTTCTTGTAACATTACATGCACCGCACCATAAATAAATGAATCAGTGAATGAAGTAGCTAATAACCTTCGACTACATTATTGTCTAACAAACGACGTTGTCCAGTTCCGAAGACTTCCGGCCAATATTTGATTGTCGAATCTAACAGTAGTGTAGTAGTAGCAGTAGTAAGTAGTAACAGTAGTAGTGCCTCGTTCTCGTTTAGCTCGAGAAATCATGATTACTCCGTATCTTCATTTCACACACACTCGTCGATCGGTCGTGCGAGAGAACATACAAATCGGGGAGTCAAGGAGAGGATCGTGCCGATATGTCATCAACTAGTAGGCGTCATCCCTTCTGAATCCGCACCGCAACTTTGTCTAATTATCGACTAATTGTCATTTCTCCATCGGAATCACGGCTGCGCTCGAAAATTTCACGCACTCCTCCCTTCGTAGCCTCTCGCAGGTCAGAAACAGCGAGAGAGCATGTAAAACGAGGAGTGCGTGACATTTTTTGCGCCCATCCCTGATCGGAATACCCACATCTGGGCACGTTATCTGCTCGACACCACGAAAATGCGGATACGGTAAGTTAAAACTAACGAAGTAGTGCCTCGTTGTGTTCGAAATAAGGGCAATCGTCTCTTCATTCTCGCCTCTCTGACCGGTTAGGGAGTATGAAGAGACGAATACCCATATTTCGAACGCTAGTGTACCTCATCTTCATTCTTCCTTCGAGAGAGAGAGAGAATCGTCGCTGCCTCCTCGTCTTCCATTGTCTGCAGTAGTCGTCTCTTGTTGCATCTGTGAAACAGCGAATAACCTTGCCCCCCCCCCCTCCCCCATCCCTCCTTGGTTCACCCACGTTCTCGGCTACTGCCCCAACCCCTTCCATATCCCCAACAACGATATCTACCATAATCCCCCGGGGGCAGAGGTCGATCGATATAAGACCGCCACTACGGTAGCCTCCTGCGATGAACCCACTACTCCACGTTGCCCCACTGCAACGTTCGAATGTGATCGACTATCTCCCCATTAGATCTATCCCCGTTACAGATGTTCCTCACAAGGTGACGGTGCTAGGTCGGATGAGAACGAGCAAAGACAATTCTTCCTCCGTTTAGAACACCCTAACAAAATACTGCGACCAACAAATTGCTTTTGGTTATCATTCAGTCAATTTTCCGTTCCTCATTTACTCTTGATTATCCCGTGAAACACCTAACCAACTCGTGATATATTTGGAATCACGAATCGTCCGAGACATTGGCCATCTTCCCCATCTCCCCCATCGACCCCCATCAGGTGCCACGAATTGACACTTATTCTAGAAATGATCCCACAGGTCGCAGTGGTCGCTCCTTAATTTTTTTACTGACTTCCTATTTTGTTGTATTGCTTTCATAGTTGAATTCTAGAAATGATTCCACAGGAAGCAGAGGTCGCTCCTTATTGTTTACAGACTTCCTATTTTGTTGTATTACTTCCAGCATTCATTCTTTGCCTAGAGCATGAAACTCCAAACAACCTTGAAAATTGGCATTTAATATTCTTGGATTAATGCTCTCCCCATAGGCAATCAATCGATATTTGCTCTACATCACAGAATGCTCGAGTACGGTAGTTCTCCTTTTCCAGGTTTTTCGACTCTAATCATGGAATTGTGTTGCTCTATGCCTCTTGGTTTACCTCATGAAACCCCAATTCACCAGTGATTCTCAGTTGCTCAATTTGCTGACTGCTCCTCCAATGCCCCTAGCTACCCTCTGTCTAGTCTTCACTTGCGAGCGGTAGAACAATCAATATCGGGAATCTACCAATGATCTTTGAAAGCATGCGTACTCATCTAATCGATATCTCTCGCACAATTTGCAATATGGACTACCGTATTCTAGGCTTGCATTTCCGGAATCGGCGTTTAGTCCCGGAAATGATTCTATATTTGTCTTGTATCTAATCGCCTCAGAGCCGAACGTGTAACCCTATCGTACTCTAATACTACCTTATCTCTAATCGCTTACCTCTCTTCGTCCCGCATCCTTCCTCCTCGTTTCCCTACTCTTGAAACTATAATTGTATAGGTTAAATTAGTTTTTGTAATTGTCTCATGCCACTCACCTATCTACTCTCCATTCTCCCAATCCCTTTGTACAATATCGCCCCACAATTTTTCTACCGTACCCTCGCACCCGCCTTTCTACCGTAACCACAGGAACTACTTTTATCCATATTCGCTACCGTACTCCATTCATAGCGTAAGCTTCCACGCAATCGATGAGATAGTCGCATTCCTTATCGCGATTACCCTCAACAATTACACGGAAGCTATTTGCGTATAATGGTCTAATAGGACACGATGACTAACTCAACTAGCGATCAATCGATAACTGCACATACACCGCACACCACTACCGGAACGGCCCAATCTCTGAGGGGGCGGGGCTATGTAGATTTCACTAGGGTCTATCTAAACCCCTTGTTTGAGACCCTTATGACAGCCTGAAATAGCTGGCGGATATTCAAGATATTTTCATTTCGGGCCATTGATCAGCCGGGATAATCATTCTAATTCTTCTCCCGCGGAGGTGTCTAATCGATGTTTGTCAATCTGGACAGTACGCGTTGAGTTCCCCATGGTTACGGTATTTAACGATTATCACTAATTTGCCTGGTTCCACATTATATTCCTACGATTTCCTCCCATCTATGATGCTTTGATTATCGCGTGAAACACCATTTCACCTTCGTATTATTAATGAATCTTGGGGTGGAAATTACATTCTTCCCTGTGCTTGGGGCAGACTCTGACTACCGCACACCATCTACCGTATTCTACTCACATATTATTGACTGCTCACCCCCATCCACATGCTCCTTCTTTCTATCGTTTGTTTGAACCAGAAAATCACCCTTTACAGCTTTTCCATTTATCCTGTTTGATCTTTGATCTCCCGGGGTCACTCGCTTATCTTTTCTGTCCTCAATCCTCAATCCGTACCCCCATCTACCGTAATTCTATCTATCATTTCTCCCTGTTTCATACCTGTTTCGTCTCCTTCGATTTCCTTCTTCTTCCCTTCCTTCGTCTCTTCTCTCGCCTCTGAAACATACAATCATCGCATTAATTCACGTTCTTCCATTTATTCACTCCTGATCTTTGATCTCTGATCTCTGCCCAATGCGCGTCGCGAATCCGCCTAGTTCATTATTCCCATTTCGCGTGTGTCGCTATTTGCTACCGTACCTCTGCCGTGTAATCCATCTCGCGCGCTACCGTACCCAGACCCCTTTCGCGTGCGTGTCGTGATATTTTCTACCCCCCCCCCCCGCCTCCCCTGCTACCGTATCCCAACCTCATCTTCTTTGCAGATTCAACATCTCCACTTGGTCGTCCATCATGGACAAGTGCGCTCCCAAGAAGACTTCTGTACCCGCGGCAGAAGAGGAAGACATCTACGTGTGGAATCAGCGGGAAAGCGCACAAGGAGCGAAGGCGGAAGACGCCGAAGGACTCCAAATGGTACCCCAGGAGCACGGCTCAAACCAGGTACTACTTCTCATTCCTGATCTTTGATCTCTGCCCCTGTCTACTCAATCCTTTCGTTCACTACTTGGGCACGATAAGAACCGGAAACAAGTAGCATCCACGGATATTATGCGAACAACTAAACGGACAATGAAAAATTGGCCAAAAACTGTTAGCGGCATGCTGAAACTTCCGTGCACCTGGTGAACTCATAACAAATAAACCATTTTTTAGGCTGCGGCCGGTGAGAAGGAGGCGGAGAAGGCGGGAGGAGGAGGAGGAGTGAAGGAGCAGAAGGGAGGCAAGGCGAAGGAAGGAGGAGGAGAGGCTAAGGGAGAGGCGATGGAGAAGGAAGGAGGTGGAGGAGGAGAAGCGGGAGAGGTACTTGTTTTCCTACTCTAGAGCTCTCATGATTCTCACGATTGGCATTGCAAAAATAACTTCAAATGGAATGCTGAAACGGCAGCGCACCTGGTAAAATTAGCATAAGCATTTTGGCATTATAAAAATATCTCCGAAAAATGATTGTGAAATGCTGAAACATCAATGCATCTGGTGAATTTCTAACTAATCAACTATTGTTAAGGGCGGCGAGGCAGAGGCGATGGAAGGCCGTGAGGCGGAGAAGGCGGGAGGAGGTGGAGGAGTGCTGGAGCAAAAGGGAGGCAAGGCGATGGAGAAGGAAGGAGGTGGAGGAGGAGAAGAAGCGGGAGAGGTACTTCTTTTCCTACTCTAGAGCTCTCATGATTCTCACGATTGGCATTGCAAAAATAACTTCAAATGGAATGCTGAAACAGCAACGCACCTGGTGAAATTATTAAGCATTTTGGCATTATAAAAATAACTCGGAAAATGATTGTGAAATGCTGAAACAGCAGCGCACCTGGTGAATTTCTAACTAATCAACTATTGTTAAGGGCGAGGCAGAGGTCGGAGGAGCGGTGGAAGGCCGTGAGGAGCCGAAGGAGAGGGAGGACGGCGGGGACAAGAGGAAGGAAGGTGGAGAAGGAGCTAAGGGAGAGGCGATGGAGAAGGCAGGAGGAGGTGGAGAAGAAGAAGCGGGAGAGGTACTTGTTTTCTCATTCTTGCACTCCCCAGATGCTCACGATTGGCATTGCAAAAATAACTTCAAATGGAATGCTGAAACAGCAACGCACCTGGTCTAAATTATAAAGCGTTTGGCATTATAAAAATAACTCGGAAAATTATTGTGAAATGCTGAAACAGCAGGAAACCTTGTCGATTTACAACTAATCAACTATTGTTAAGGGCGGCGAGGCACAGGCCGTTGGAGCGGTGGAAGGCCGTGAGGAGGTGAAGGAGAGGGAGGAAGGAGGAGCAGCTAAGGGAGAGGCGATGGAGAAGGAAGGAGGAGGTGGAGAAGAAGAAGCGGGAGAGGTACTTGTTTTCCTACTCTAGAGCCCTTCTGATTCTCACGATTGGCACACATATACGCGCAAACTATCGCAATCTGGCATTACAAAAATAACTTCAAGCAGTGTTCAAACTGGTGAAATTTTACATTTTTGCATTTTGAAAATAACTCGCAGAAACAGCAAAGCGCCGTGTGAATTTATAAATCATAATTGGATAGATATCGATAATTCGATCAGGGTATACGGTAGAATAGATATCGATTGAATTGGGCGGGGTTACGGTATGATCTGGTATCGATTATTATTATTAAGGATGCGCGGGGCGGCGCGGGCGCGGATGCGCAAGGAGGAGAGCGAGCGAGGGCGGAAGAGGCTCGTGGAGCAGAAGGAAGAAGAGAAGAGGAGAAGGAGGAGGGGATCGACATGGAGTCGATCGAGGTACAATCATTCAAGTATTACCAGCAAAGATGCGTACGGTAGCGATCGATCGATATGAATAGAATGGGTACGGTAGCGATCGATCGATATGAATAGAATGGGTACGGTAGCGATCGATCGATATGAATAGAATGGGTACGGTAGCGATCGATCGATATGAATAGAATGGGTACGGTAGCGATCGATCGATATGAATAGAATGGGTACGGTAGCGATCGATCGATATGAATAGAATGGGTACGGTAGCGATCGATCGATATGAATAGAATGGGTACGGTAGCGATCGATCGATATGAATAGAATGGGTACGGTAGCGATCGATCGATATGAATAGAATGGGTACGGTAGCGATCGATCGATATGAATAGAATGGGTACGGTAGCGATCGATCGATATGAATAGAATGGGTACGGTAGCGATCGATCGATATGAATAGAATGGGTACGGTAGCGATCGATCGATATGAATAGAATGGGTACGGTAGCGATCGATCGATATGAATAGAATGGGTACGGTAGCGATCGATCGATATGAATAGAATGGGTACGGTAGCGATCGATCGATATGAATAGAA
>LS488878.1:0-10447 GCA_900490705.1 Pristionchus arcanus | reverse complement strand
CTACTCGAATCTGGACCCGACCATGACGAGCCATGCGGACGCTGCCGTCTTCCGATCGTACGATGCTTTCACACATTGTTATTAAATTTCGAATAAGTGCAATTCATCTCGAGATTCGAGACATCTCGAGCATATATGAACGCTAATATTCCCAGCGGAATCTGCGCATTACTCATCCATTTGCGATTATTTCAGTGTGCTCGCTAAGCAGCCGGAATTCACCCAGCAATTTCGCGAGGCGACGCACCAGGGTGCACAGGGAAATCCGACGGCCATCATTGGGCGATCTATTCGACCCCGGTATGTTTTTTTGGTTGACGAAACAGGGAAGATATTTGAATCATATATCAAAATTGTGAACGGGCCGAGACTGTTATTTCACTGCCCTTCGCTTGTACACTTATTCGTCTATCATGGACTTGGAGAAAAAAGTAATCTTCTCTTTGATTGCGGGGATGTTTCGTGGATGTAATTACAGGTTTAAAAATATATGACGAGATTGCGGCTTGCGCTAGTATTGTCATAATTCATCATTCTTGAGATAATTATAATATCGTCAGAAACGATCGACCCGGCTGCTGGTATATCCTCGAGAAGGAAGACATGGAGACACTATAGAAGACAATTGAAGTAGAGAAGATAGAGAGAAGATCTATTATTCGTCCTCATCAAAATATAATAATATGTGATAAATTGGCATATGTTGCGAGTATGAGACCGAGTATTCAATCTTGTAGTTAACTACAACTACTGATGTTACACACAATAATACTTCTAAATTTTCCTTTTTTTCACGATAAATGTGTAAAAAAATTAAAATATTTGAACTGAATACATGCACATTCACAATCGACTTATCCGAAATCAAGTGTCCGACACAATGAATATTTTTCGTCTCCGCAAACAGTATAACCGCTCCGCTTCTGCTGGGCGCGTTACGGCATCAGAAAAGTTTTTTCTTCAAAATTTCGGCAAAATTTGAAGGAATAATGGCTTCTTCGGATCCTACAACATCTCATGAAATAGTACGCGTTTATTAGACGAGAAACGGCGCAGAATAAAAAGATGGAGGAGTGTAATCGACGCACTGGCAAGGAAAAAGTGCAGTTAATGAGCATGAAACTCGTAAGCACTGATGAACCGACGAGGAAATTGATGACTCTCTTTTGCAATACTGTTTGATGTCATCCTTCAACATATCAGACCACCGCATCTTTGGTCGGCCCACTGACCTCTCTCCTCGGATCGTATAATTCAAAACGTGTGATAGTTCCGGAATAGTTTCTAAAAATTGGAAAAAGAGGTTCTCGAGGGTGCTGATCATCGTGGAGTTATTCGTTTTGCTCCAACGATCGGTGGAGTCAGGGTGCTACTGCTTTTTTTACTCTAAATATGCAAATAATTTCATAACTTTTTAACCGAGAGTCTGATCCCTTTGAAAATTGTATTACATGCAATACAAATCAAGACGATATATTTCATGTAGAAAAAGAATTTTTAGTGATATGATAGCATCATTAAAAATTTATTTTTTGAATACCAGGGATTTACGAAATTCAAAAATTAAATGGTTGGATGCGCATTCTCCGGAGCATCATTTTTCATACGTAGAGTATGGGGTTTAAACTAATCATATTTTTGTTATAACATTTTTCCTGTGTCACTCTTATCACTTTGACGCCGCGCATTCAGCGCGAAGAGTGAAGAATGAGAATATTTTCACATAGGTTTCAGACGTTCATTTTGTGATTTATGGAGACAGTGGAGTCAGTAGGATATAAATCAATATTATTGAGACCCTTATTCGTTTTTCACACTGATACGAGGGACAATTTAATCGTATTCTGCTGAAATATTGGTAATTATTTCTTCGAAATGGTCCTGTTGTCAACTTCTTGTAAATGCGGATAACGTGGAGCATGGATTTGTTAGAGCAGTCATATTTGAAACTAATTTGTATATATATATCTATATTTAGAAATTAGACAGTGGAGAAGAACTGGAGTTGTAGTGTATCGAAAAAGTAGTAGGGTATCAGTAACAGGGCCAATTCGAAGAAATAATTACCAATATTCCAGCAGAATACGATTAATTTTTTACGAGACATTCAAAAACGAGAGACAAAATTTTTGAAACCCGCTAACTTTTGTTTTAGGAGAGGGCCGAGACTTTTGAAAGTTTCCAGTGATAGACTAAGGGTGCAGGCATGCCATATCCAAAAATTAGCCAATTCTATAGTCCCCCGCGATTTTTATATGAGATCAAAGATCAAGTTCATGCTCAAACTTTGGCTCTATGTAAATTTCGTGGGGGACTATAGAATTTGCTAATTTCGGCACCGGCAGAGACAATGTGAGTATCCAACGTGCACGACTTTCTATAGCCTACACGTACTTCTTCTGAACATTATGCGGTCCCTATGATCCGATGCTGTCATTTCGCATGATCTCTCGTCACTTGATAAAAGTGTGCGCAATTAACAGATGAAGGTTCTTATTGTGAGCTCTAGTCACTCGAATGATTCATTGATTCATAGGACCAATTCCCCTTTTTCAGTCCGTACGATGCTCTCCTAACAATAAGCGAGTTCGAAAGCGGCACGAGGCTGTGGTATTTCCGCGTCTTCGGTATTGTTGACGTAAGTCCTGGAAGATTTACGTGATCAGACCATTTCTATTTCAGTTCTCTACTCTGACCACCATTCCGCGATACGAAGATCAAAACGTTCCAAACTTGGTCAGACTCATGTGCGAGCGGCTCGGTGTGGTGTCGGTCGCGTTGTACAAAGTATCTTTGATTTCTCCCTTCCACCGGAAAACTATTTATGTTTATGTATGGTTAGAAGTGAAGTCTATAGTTGTCCAGTAAATGGAAGATACCAGATATACTCCCCACTGACTAATTTCTCTTCCATTCTTTGGGCCTGTTCCTGCAAAAGTGCAAATTTCAGGAGGAATACCTCGAACTTCAATTGTACGATGCTCCAGCCGGCTGTAAGATTCAAAAGTGAGTACATTCCTTGTCCTTGGAGTTTTCAAATCGATTTTTCACAATCAAATCCGCATAGTTCCTTCCCGACTCAGTGATCCAGTTTTATGGGCATAAATATGTGAAAATAGGCGGTAATCACAGAAAGAATTGCAAACATATTTGACGCGCTTTTATTTGATCATGTCTGGTATATTTTTAATTACATACACTTCGGTACTGAGAGGAAAAGTGTTTTCTGAGTTACAGTGGAAGAAATTGCGATAGTATATGTGAAGGAAGAAACGAGTAGTCTGAATCTATTTTTAAAAAAAGATTCAGACTACCGCCCGACATCGTAATATCGTATTTGTAGTACACACTTAGTCCAATCCTTTTCAAGACTCGTAAAAATTACGTATGCGATAAATATATTATTATAAAAGTCTATTTAAGGCTACCTCCCAATGATTGCCCGTTTCTACTCGAATCTGGACCCGACCATGACGAGCCATGCGGACGCTGCCGTCTTCCGATCGTACGATGCTTTCACACATTGTTATTAAATTTCGAATAAGTGCAATTCATCTCGAGATTCGAGACATCTCGAGCATATATGAACGCTAATATTCCCAGCGGAATCTGCGCATTACTCATCCATTTGCGATTATTTCAGTGTGCTCGCTAAGCAGCCGGAATTCACCCAGCAATTTCGCGAGGCGACGCACCAGGGTGCACAGGGAAATCCGACGGCCATCATTGGGCGATCTATTCGACCCCGGTATGTTTTTTTGGTTGACGAAACAGGGAAGATATTTGAATCATATATCAAAATTGTGAACGGGCCGAGACTGTTATTTCACTGCCCTTCGCTTGTACACTTATTCGTCTATCATGGACTTGGAGAAAAAAGTAATCTTCTCTTTGATTGCGGGGATGTTTCGTGGATGTAATTACAGGTTTAAAAATATATGACGAGATTGCGGCTTGCGCTAGTATTGTCATAATTCATCATTCTTGAGATAATTATAATATCGTCAGAAACGATCGACCCCCTGCTGGTATATCCTCGAGAAGGAAGACATGGAGACACTATAGAAGACAATTGAAGTAGAGAAGATAGAGAGAAGATCTATTACTCGTCCTCATCAAAATATAATAATATGTGATAAATTGGCATATGTTGCAATCGAGTATGAGACCGAGTATTCAATCTTGTAGTTAACTACAACTACTGATGTTACACACAATAATACTTCTAAATTTTCCTTTTTTTCACGATAAATGTGTAAAAAAATTAAAATATTTGAACTGAATACATGCACATTCACAATCGACTTATCCGAAATCAAGTGTCCGACACAATGAATATTTTTCGTCTCCGCAAACAGTATAACCGCTCCGCTTCTGCTGGGCGCGTTACGGCTTCAGAAAAGTATTTTTCTTCAAAATTTAGGCATAATTTGAAGGAACATCTCATGAAATGGTACGCGTTTATTAGGCGAGAAACGGCACAGAATAAAAAGATGGAGGAGTGTAATCGACGCACTGGCAAGGAAAAAGTGCAGTTAATGAGCATGAAACTCGTAAGCACTGATGAACCGACGAGGAAATTGATGACTCTCTTTTGCAATACTGTTTGATGTCATCCTTCAACATATCAGACCACCGCATCTTTGGTCGGCCCACTGGCCTCTTTCCGTGTGATATGAGGCTGGTTGCCTAAGAATCGAACAAGTTCCGGAATAGTTTCTAAAAATTGGAAAAAGAGGTTCTCGAGGGTGCTGATCATCGTGGAGTTATTCGTTTTGCTCCAACTTGATCGGTGGAGTCAGGGTGCTACTGCTTTTTTCTACTCTAAAAATGCAAATAATTTCATAACTTTTTAACCGAGAGTCTGATCCCTTTGAAAATTGTATTACATGCAATACAAATCAAGACGATATATTTCATGTAGAAAAAGAATTTTTAGTGATATGATAGCATCATTAAAGGAGGTGTCCCACGAATATCTGACTAACTGAGTTCTCGATGTGAGCATATTTTTGTTATAACATTTTTCCTGTGTCACTCTTATCACTTTGACGCCGCGCATTCAGCGCGAAGAGTGAAGAATGAGAATGACAGACGACGAATGAGAATATTTTCACATAGGTTTCAGACGTTCATTTTGTGATTTATGGAGACAGTGGAGTCAGTAGGATATAAATCAATATTATTGAGACCCTTATTCGTTTTTCACACTGATACGAGGGACAATTTAATCGTATTCTGCTGAAATATTGGTAATTATTTCTTCGAAATGGTCCTGTTGTCAACTTCTTGTAAATGCGGATAACGTGGAGCATGGATTTGTTAGAGCAGTCATAATTGAAACTAATTTGTATATATATCTATATTTAGAAATTAGACAGTGGAGAAGAACTGGAGTTGTAGTGTATCGAAAAAGTAGTAGGGTATCAGTAACAGGGCCAATTCGAAGAAATAATTACCAATATTCCAGCAGAATACGATTAATTTTTTACGAGACATTCAAAAACGAGAGACAAAATTTTTGAAACCCGCTAACTTTTGTTTTAGGAGAGGGCCGAGACTTTTGAAAGTTTCCAGTGATAGACTAAGGGTGCAGGCATGCCATATCCAAAAATTAGCCAATTCTATAGTCCCCCGCGATTTTTATATGAGATCAAAGATCAAGCTCATGCTCAAACTTTGGCTCTATGTAAATTTCGTGGGGGACTATAGAATTTGCTAATTTCGGCACCGGCAGAGACAATGTGAGTATCCAACGTGCACGACTTTCTATAGCCTACACGTACTTCTTCTGAACATTATGCGGTCCCTATGATCCGATGCTGTCATTTCGCATGATCTCTCGTCACTTGATAAAAGTGTGCGCAATTAACAGATGAAGGTTCTTATTGTGAGCTCTAGTCACACGAATGATTCATTGATTCATAGGACCAATTCCCCTTTTTCAGTCCGTACGATGCTCTCCTAACAATAAGCGAGTTCGAAAGCGGCACGAGGCTGTGGTATTTCCGCGTCTTCGGTATTGTTGACGTAAGTCCTGGAAGATTTACGTGATCAGACCATTTCTATTTCAGTTCTCTACTCTGACCACCATTCCGCGATACGAAGATCAAAGCGTGCCAAACTTGGTCAGACTCATATGCGAGCGGCTCGGTGTGGTGTCGGTCGCGTTGTACAAAGTATCTTTGATTTCTCCCTTCCACCGGAAAACTATTTATGTTTATGTATGGTTAGAAGTGAAGTCTATAGTTGTCCAGTAAATGGAAGATACCAGATATACTCCCCACTGACTAATTTCTCTTCCATTCTTTGGGCCTGTTCCTGCAAAAGTGCAAATTTCAGGAGGAATACCTCGAACTTCAATTGTACGATGCTCCAGCCGGCTGTAAGATTCAAAAGTGAGTACATTCCTTGTCCTTGGAGTTTTCAAATCGATTTTTCACAATCAAATCCGCCTTCTAGAGTTTTCACAATCAAATCCGCTTTCTAGAGCTCCGACCCGACCGTCGCCGACCTACAGCAACTATGACACCACCTATTACTACTTCCTTCTGCCGAAAAAGCTGCCGAAAAGGCTTCGAGATGGCATAAACTTCGTCGCCACTTCGATCTTTCAGTCCGACCATGTGAGTGTGCCGTGTGATCATGTGATACGAGCCAACTATCATAGTAATCTATCGTTTACAGAAGAAGAAGCAATTATTACGCATGACCAAAAAACATGTACTTCTCGTTATGGTATTTCAAATTTGAGCATTACCTCTATTTATAGCTATTATTGAGGCAAATCTAGCATGAAATGAAGCACACATTGAGGTGGAAGGTTATCTGCTGCGCCGGTCAGTGAAGCCTCGATCCTTCATCGATATCACACCAGTGCAGGCTCCTCTAACGGATCCCTCTCACTCTACGCTCTCGGTGTCATCATTCTCATTTTTGTCGTCTTACTATCCATATCGATTCTTGTTTTCGTTTTAGAAATTATTGTTTATCGATTAAAGTTGGTGCAACGGGCCAAGCGGCGCTTGTCACTGTTTGATAAACCATAGGGTTTCAAAAAAAATGACCCTCATGTATTTCTGAAGAATAACAACAAAAAATAAAACGATTATTCTCAGATCTGATCGACATCGACTAGCTTCTCTTCTCCACAATTCCCTGAAATCCATTACACAAATAATTTTCTCTGCCCTCCATTAGTCATCCTTTTCTATCCTCTCACGCCTTCTAAATGTCAGCGATAGAGACGGTCTTTTCTATTTCAACCCCACTTTTCTTCTTCTTCTTACTCATTTTTCGATCATTCTCTTCTTTTCTTATGTGGACTGCTGATATTCATTCATCAATAATTTCTATTAAATTTTTTTTTTATTTATAAATATTTTGCAGATTTTCCGACCTACCTTCGGAGCCTCTTCATCTCACAGCGATGAAACAACAAAAGATAAACATATCACTTAAAGAGAGTCTGCAGCCAAATATTTTTTATCTTATTTTCACTTGCGATTTTTTAACAAAATAGAGAAAAAAACCGCATATTTTTGTGATTTTTTTTAAGGCAGTTACGATTTATGGTGTATTGAGGGTTACTGTCGCTCTCGCCACCCAAGATTTTCTGTCTTTTCCTAAATTTTTGTTAAAATTAACTGTTCTGAGTAGAAAATCGGAAGGCTGACCTGATTTTGACTGTCAACTGATAAAAAAATTAGAATTTTCATTAAAAATTACGCTGGTCTTAGCGTTTGAAAAGTGATATTAGGAAACAACAGACACACCAAGGTGGCAGGAGCTACAGTACCTTGAAACTTTGAAAAATCATATCTGCCTTCAAAAAAATCGCAAAAATATGCGGTTTTTTCCAAAATTCTTAGAAAAGAATGCTCTTTAATATGAAAAACACTTCATTTTTGACTGCCGACTCCCATTAATGCAAAAAAAGGTTTGGCCATCAGAATCAGCTACTCTCATCTCGGAGGTAATTACGCCGTGCAAAAACAAAAAAATTTATTCAGGAGATTACGTTGCGGAAATAACCGAAGGATCGACTATTCCTCAATACTTCCTTCGCTTCTCTCTCTCAGATTCGTCTCGTAAACATTTCGCAGAAGCTTGTTCTCACGATCATGATGGAGTATGCCGCACTGCAATCAGGTTCAAATAATTATTCCTTTTTCATTATCGAGTTTGGACTGATTTCTCTCCAAATTTTTCCATCGTCGAATTGAGAGACTAACATAAAGCAGATTGTCAAGTTCTCTTGCGATAGTATTCGAGCATATCAGGCGCATGTTCTCCGGTGATTAATTGAATGCCATTAACAGTTGTTAACTTGATAATATAAGACGGTTGAAATTATTTTTTCCTATGGGAAACGACTGTTTTCACTTCACGGTCATTCGAATACAAACTGTTCCTTGGATTTCAAATTTATAAATTATATAGAAATTTTGAAAAATTGTGTAATTTTATAACAATTCAATTTTTTATCAGAGATCAGTATTGTTCTTTTCATAATTTTATCTGTTACAGATATCAAATGTAATTGCAAGATATAAACAATAATATTTCATCAACATTTTATCAGTGCAAATTGTATCAGTATCAGATTTGGTTTCATGTATTTCGATATCTTATTCTTGGATTCTTTCTTGGCAGTCGAGAAGTGATGGTAAAAGTCGATGGGATCTGCAATGGGAGATCTGTGAAGAGTCTTTACGCACATTCACTGTCCGAAAATGCGTAATCGATCTCATTCTCCCCCTCTCTACTCATTTCGACTGGTCGCTCGCTCAGTTCGCACGTTTGTTCTCACCTTTTCTGTGTCCCTCGTCCCTTCTCTTGCAGTTGGCCTCCGAATTCCGTTCATCCTTTGATCCTTCTGATGATGCTTGCACTTGTACCTTCGACTACCACTTCCGGAGTTCAAGTTGCTGCTGGAATAAGAGAAGTATCATTCTATACACAGTATGGTTATATAAATTTAGATTGGAAAATTTGACACTCATCCGGAGGTGGTAGTCGAAAGTAGAAGTGGAAGCATCATCAGAAGGATCAAAGGAAGAACGGAATTCGGAGGCCAACTGCAAGTGAAGGGACGAGGGACACAGAAAAGGTGAGAACAAACGTGCGAACTGAGCGAGCGACCAGTCGAAATGAGTAGAGAGGGGGAGAATGAGATCGATTACGCATTTTAGGACAGTGAATGTGCGTAATGGAGAGGAGTGAGAGGGAGAGGACGACCCATTGCGCTGAGATGAGAGGGAAGGAATGAGATCGATTACGCATTTTCGGACAGTGAACGTGCGTAATGGAGAGGAGTGAGAGGGAGAGGACGACCCATTGCGCTGAGATGAGAGGGAAGGAATGAGATCGATTACGCAGTTTCGGACAGTGAATGTGCGTAAATACTCTTCACAGATCTCCTATTTCAGATCCCATCGACTTTCACCATCACTTCTCGACTGTCAAGAAAGAATCAAAGATCGTAAACAAGAAATGATACATGAAATAGATGAATCCCGAATACCATGTGTACTGATAAAATATGTGGCGATAATAATAAATAACGATAAACCATGCTCTATGAAATATAAGAGACACTATCTGAGAAAACTGAACGATTTCACCTATCAACCGTACATGAAAAAATAGAATATTCTGAAAAAAAATGTACTAGGGGTAAATTTTTGCGTAGAACTCGAAAATCGACCTTAAAAAGTTGTATCTCTAAAACTAAAATTCCTACAGTTGACTTCATGATGAGAAGGGCCACAGACAAACTTTTTTGTGGGGCTTTGAATCATCAAACAAAGTATAAAATCTTTCAGATAATGAAAAATGAAAAATTTCACAAAAAAAATTTTCAGGAAAATTCATCTGGAAAAAAAGTTATTCGATTTTTTGAGTGAAAATATTTTTTCCTGAGAAAAAAATCTGAAATCGGGAAATTCTAACTATGTTTTTCGGATTCCTCGTGAAAAGTTACATAAATGACATTTTTTTCAGAATTTTAACTTTTCTTATATTAGCTCGTTTTTGCCGTCAAAGGTTACGGAAACATGATTTTTTCGCAATTAGGTGACCTACCTACTTGCAATCAATGAAATTTCCGAGGGAAATGGCTCATACAATATCAAAACAACATATTACGAATATTTATTACCATTGGAAACAAATCCGCCACCATCATTTTTTTGGACCATGACCCGGGGTTCATGCCTCGAAAGTGTCCCATGACCATGAACCCGGGTTCATGGTCCAAAATGAACATGAAAAGTCATGATCGAGAAACTTTAATTGCTATATGCCGATATTTTACCTAGTCTCCAAGAAAATTTTCACCACCGAAAATACCGTAATCCGAAGCTGCGAAATCGAGAACTGATTTTTTAAAAGAAGAATTAGATATTTATTTTAATAAATCAATTTGCGATAATCGAATTACGAT
>LS488877.1:357756-416093 GCA_900490705.1 Pristionchus arcanus | reverse complement strand
GGGTGGGGTAATGAGTACCCAGTGGGTGAAATGGGAGAGGGTGCCCAGTGGGTGAGGTAATGGTTTCCCACTGGGTAGCTCAAACTCCGCCCACTTTTAATGGGTACCCAGTGGGTGGGAGAAACCAGAGAAGTCTCGAAACTGTAAACAAATCGAGAGGTCGCGAAACTGTAAATACGTCGCGTGCTTTCTATATTGCGAAATGGATGGAGAGGGAACAAAACAGTGGTGAACCCTGCCAGCCGATCTGAATCCTCCATCGGCTGGTTTCGGTGATATCGTGATTAAATCGGAATAGAAACTGGATTGACGGAATAAAGCAATTAATGGGGTTAGCACCCCAATGTGAGGCATTGTCTTTCTCTCTCCTCGGGAGCTTTATCAGTGTACGACATGAACCATGCACCGGCCTGAAAAAAATTCAATTTTATTGCAATTATGGTTTCGAGCAATAATTTGATTAAAACAGGTTTCTGTATGGTATCACAGTGGTTGTAAGAAACGAGATCGAGGCATTGTTCGTCGATCAGAGCATCGAGGGATTATGGTTTGTGAAAAACATAGCATACCTTGCACCCGACTACACATGGACCGGAATAGCTCCAGATGTTAGCACCATACACCCACCACACTCTGAAATTTTGACAATTTTTCTTCAATTGTTTCTAAGTTCTTGTCTCGTCATTTTAAGTTCTTGTCTCGTCATTTTGTCTTAAGACTCATCAGAAACAAAGCATTAGAATGAAATAAATTAGGAATAATGTCAATCCACTGGCATCCAGAGGACCCAATCTTACTCGGTCCATCCAGGACATGCACGAGTCTTGTTGATTTCAGGAGCCTTGTATGGATGTGTGGGGCCGGGGAATGGTAGGGGCGCGCAGGGGCACTTCGCGCTATCTGAAGGACATCTTTTTTCCAGGACTCACCCGTTATAGGTTTCCCCGTTGACTCTTGTTTTCCGTTTCGGGCTACTGCTAAAAGAGAAGCAGTAATTCTTCATGACACTAACTTGAAAGCTTATGGATGGGACCTTTTTCTCTCTCTCTTTTTTATTTCAAGCATCGAGCAAATGTTCTGTAGCACGACCCAGTGAATCAAATCCGGCTCAATGTCAGTATCACGCACCAAACTCCGCACATGTGACTGCGTGAAGGCGCTTCTGTACTGAAACTTCATCGTTTTTGACCGAGTAGAGCCACTGAAAAAGGATGTAAAGGACTGGATTTTCCCTAGCAGACGGACTTTTCCCTTCGATTCATGGGACTCCTTCTTTAACTTAAAAGCAATCAATTTAGTTGGGACCGTCTGTAATAATTTCGTAATTCACGAACCGTGTCCGTGCACGCATCATAGCTCAAGGATGCCGCTTTCTCATCGCTCAAGGTCACACGCGTCCCGTTTTCGAGCACAGCCCTGAACCAATTATTTCAATTTTACCCACTCATTTATGTCTTTGAAATAGGTCTTTTAATATTTTCCAATTTTCTGAAACAGGAAACGACGAACCGAAGCGCAAGAAGAGGTCCACTGGACCCGTCCAGATTCCGGGGTGGACAGATATTCGGAGCGTTGAATTTGGTTAATTCGGGGTGGTACTTGGTCACACAAGGATCCACGCCCATCTCAGCCATCGGATCGGTACGCTCTGCAAGTATAATCCATTTAGAGAAGTCAATTCGATGGCGAAGAGATCGCAAGAAGGAAAAATATGGCAAAATTGCATGCTATTTCTTTGTATCCCCAATTTTTGTTTTTCGGCATCAAAAGCTTCTAAGTAGTAGATTTTTCCCATATGAATTGCATACTCGCGGCTCCGCTCGGTCCAACTTTGACGTAGTGCGTGTGGCTTGTCGTGCAGGTCGGCACGTCCTCATTCTTCTCCAGAATACACGACTTGCTGGTGGTGTTATAACGGATCGAGACGCACTGTAACGGCAAAATAAATATCACAAAAATCTGTGAACTAGAGGGTCCTCTTCATCTATAAATCCATGAAGTATGGAGGTAGATTCATTCGCTTCATTCCTCGAACTCTTCGGTCGATGAGAGAAGGCGTGGAAACAATATAGGGAAACGAACCTCCGCGTAAGCTTCGCACGCGAGTTCACAATCGCGTTGAGTGTCTTTTCCGATCAGATTGATCGCCTTTTTGACGACAGTCGTTGTCTCGGGGATGAAGCATGCGCCGTAGGATGATGAAATCTGAACGAGACTAGAGAAAGTACAGATTGCTTTAGTACTAACTGGTTCTGGCACTAACTACTAACTAGTGCTATAAATTGTATCAATTTGCACTAGCATTAACTTGAACTAAAGCTGACTTGGAAATTATAACGTTTTATCAGCCGCAGCTGGGTAACCATTAAAATAGTAGGGAAGCTAGGCAAATTTGCATTCATTACCTGACAGAAGATCAGAATGGATGCACAGAGAAGTTTCATCTTCAAGTGAAGATTTTCTGTGGAATGACGAAAAAGAAGCCAACCTCTCGTGTGCCTGATATACGGTAAACTGAGGCACTAAGTCGCTTGTGAAATGGAAAGTGCCTCTTTAAATGCTCCTACTCTAGGAAATACCCAGAACGAAACAATAGAAAAGCGAGAGTAGCTTCAGGAAAGGCAGGCGGATTCTTCTTGGGATCTCCGGCTTTCCAGGATACTGGGAGTCCTGAAAGAGAAGTATCCACAAGCGGTAAGGATGTGCTTCGATCAGCAAAAGACAATAGAGACCACAAGCACGACTTCCTTGAGCCTCTCCTTCTTAAAATGAAGCACCGGTTTTCCTTGAAACCACGCATGCTTCGTCCATTGTCTTCTTCCACGAAACAACTCAGGATCCTTAAGGGAAGATCTCCTGCTTTCCTCTTCCCTGAAGTGCATGCATTTTCCTATGATCATTAACATGCAAGGGAGGAGCTTCCAACTTCACGTAGCTACGACGGAATGACACATCCGAGGCACATCTTTCCTCATTCATTCAGACTGAAAATGTGGTGGTTTCTCGTTTCTTCGGCAGTGTTCATAGGTATAATGTTTGACATTTGGTCAATTTATCATTGTCATATCAGGTTGCTGCATCGAAATCTCGCAGGGCGGTGAGTAATATATTATAATAAGGTTTGATGGATAATAAAACGTTATTTTGACTACAGCATGCAAAGATTTATACACACCGTACACTGCAACGGGCATAAGCCCGACGACTGTCAAACTGGAGGAAGGTAAAGATTTATAATTTGTTTTCATTTGGAAGAATGATAGATCATGTTCATTTGGTATTGTGATCATACTCCAGTATGTGTAGTTAAAATGATCATACTTGAGATTCTCTTAGCTCAATATTATATTTATCATGATTATCGTTCTCAGAATGATGAATCTTCATTCCGCATGTTTTTCGTATCAGTGAGAACACGAAAAATAAAGTGGCGGATTCTTCATCCTTTCAGCTTTAATTGTGATCTTTTTTTTCAGAAGTTATTGATCCTTCTACCGGCGAGTTTATGTGCATAATGTCCTGCACTGTAAGTGATGAATATAATTATCGTTTAGTGAACATAACCGGATTTCCAATAGCGCGAACTCGGGAATTTCTCTCCCTCAAATTTTAAAATATTGTAATAAGTACAGCGAGTGCGATGCTCAATTTTTTTGATAGATATTGAATTCCAACATGGTGAGCGATCATTTTGAGATTGAAAATCCTTTTTCTCCTAATGGACAATTCAATAACTATCTATTTACCAATAAGGGTTCATTTTCCAATGAGAGAACTCTTGTGAACTATCGACAAAAGGACATTGTCATTATGGGACCATTGCTAGGATTGTTGGGATGAAGAAGACGTCTATTCATTCCTAAATAGAGTGGCCGAAGGAAGAGTGAAAGGAAGACTCTGCCGCTCTGCGCAACGAGGAATGAGAGGGAGGGGAAGAGGAGAGGGAGAAAGATCAACTCTTGCGCAAGAGTTCGAAACTCTTGCGCAAGAGTAGATGTGAGAATGGGGTGTTTTCGATCGTTTGACTTCGGGTTTTTTGACGGATCGGCATGGCATTTGCATAATGACTGATAAGAAGTGTACAAGAGTCATTTTGCATACCATCGGCCTACTATGGACCGTCTAGCGAAACGATATGCTCAGAACAGTTCACCACGCAGTATTCAACGTTAACTTAAGAAAATATAATTGCATCATCATCACAATCTTTTATAGCATCATAAATGAAACTGAGAACCTGTTTTTGATCGAAATAAGCTGCAAAAGGTTTCAAAATTAGAGCGATTTCATGTCCAAGCTATGCAAATGTGGTCAAACACGCTAATTAATTGTAAAAGTGCTAATGCCTTGGCATTTAATAAGGATTTTACAAGAAATCCGGACACCAAACGATCGAAATCCACATTCCCGGGTCTACTCTTGCGCAAGAGTTCGCCACTCTTGCGCAAGAGTCTCCATTTCTCCTCTCCTCTTCCTCTCATTCCTCGCCACACCGCGCACTCTTCCCTCTTCCTTCGGCCACTCTATTCCTAAACCTCTCGCGCTACTCTGACCGTGAGTCAGAAATCTTTTCAGAACCAACCTTCCGTCGTCGTGTATCACAATGGAGTTCAATCAGTCGATCTGATCAATTTGTACTACTCCGAATTCATGCTACAGTGGACTGGCAAGTGTTTTGCCACCAAAAATGTTACAATATGGATTTCAGCCACGGATCTCGACGGAAATTATATTGACTTTGGAAATGATGTGATCGGCATCGGATGCAGATTGACAACTCAGCCACAAACTACAACTACAAGTCGGCCTCAAACAACCACAACCCTCCTACAAACAACAAACAATCAGCCGCAAATTGCCTCGTGCTCTGACAAATACACTGCATACATCGGACAATCGACTCTTGCGCTCAGGCAAGGTATTAGTGAATACTAACGCTCTCATTTGATAATTTGCATTCAAGAATCCTTATGTGGCAATGCGCTGATGTGTACTCTGACTTGTACGGTGAGTGAATTTCGAAAAAAAATCTATATCAATTTTGGTCATCAGGACAAATCAACAATTCTTGTTATCAAAATTAACGGAGTAGAGAGCAAAGGATTGTTGAGTGTCTTCTTCGATGCGTCGGAATGGAATGGTTGGGTCTTTCTTTATCCGGCTCTAAATTCCCGGTAGTAGTCTCTTTCTGTCTTTTACTACACGATACGGACGATTCTCGTGTTTATTTTTTCGAAAACCAGCTTTTGTTCAAAGACTTGAATAATCATATGGAATGAAGGCGTGCGACCGGATAATTCATCTCTTGCCTTGGGAACGGCAGGACTTTCTATCGGATGTAAACCGTTCGATCCGAATGCCGATGCGAAATGCGCGGGCTATTACACTCCGTACAACAATGATTATATCAGCCCGACTACTCTAACTACGCGCGAAGGTACCAATTAAAACTTTATAATTTAGCAACTTCACCATTTTCTCTGTTCGAAAAGGTGCACTTCCACCTCTGTATTTTCACTATACAGCTAATGGGTATCATAATTAGTTATCTTCGAATTCATTATTGTTCTCTTACGATTATTTTAAGCCGAGCTAAAGAGATTTTTCACAATCTCAAAGGTTAAAGACAGACAGAGACACTGCGATTTGCAACTTTACAATTGTAAATAACAACATTTCAGAACCGGTATTATGCGGTGGAAGCGCGACGCTCTGCACACTTACGTGCACTGTAGGCATATATTCCTGACTGCGGCCTGATTTATCACTTCTTTAGGGTAAAACAAGGCTTATCGTCGGCACTAACGAACGGAATGTATCATACCTCGACAATGTATTCTTCAACTCAACTCAATGGATCGGTTAGTCAACGAAGCATTAAATTTTCCTAGTTTACCCGCGTTAAGCTAAATAACAGCAGTCTACGCAAGGTTCGCGATAAGCGAAGAATGCACGAAAGCGCTGCGAAAGCACTATAATAAAATGAATCATTTTTATAAAAAAATCAATAAAAATAATGACTCGTCGTCACCACAACTTATTCAGGAATTTGGCCGAATGGCTCGGCTATTGCTCTCGGACCCACCGGAATCAAGATCGGATGCATTATCGAGCGTAAGCTGCACTAGCTTTTCTCAAAATTAAAAAAAAATATCAAAGTGGTAATTTCAACCAAAATCCGAATAATTAACGAATTGCAGCTCGATGCGGTCCATATTATGATCGGTGGGAAGGAGTGCAATACTCAAACTGGTATGGACGGTATAGAAGGGTGGCACGAATATCTGGCTAACTGAGTTATCGATGTCAAACGATGTGGCATGACCACCCCATAACACTTTCGAAATTACCATGTTTTCATTTTTCCTTTCAAACGAGATATATTCGATTAGCTGTGTGACCATGAAGCGCAGGCAACGAGCTAGAGAGCATGGAAAATGAGGAGAGAGCATGGAAAATGAGGAGAAAGCGCCACTTCACTTTGCATATCGGCGCGGTTCGCGCCTCTCCTTCTTTTATACGAGATTAATAATTTTTTTCGATTCGAATCTGCCAGCATCAAAAACGGTTCATAGGAATAATTTCGATTCCGTGTCAGGTGCAAATTGAAAGGTGAGTTCGTGGACTGCAACGAGGATCCGTCGGAAGACTTCTGCACTTGCCCATACAAGCACATCGGAGAGATGTGCGATCCCTGTGCGTACTGTATTTTATATATTAAAATAAGGATACATATTTCCTTTATATATAGAAGATGACACATAAATTATACAAAAGTACGGCCGAAATATTTTCAGCAAGCGAAGCGCTCGAACGTCTCTATGAGTGGATGGCCTTAATCGATGCACGAATGGAAAGAAGGGTAACCAACGATTCAGCCAATGTTTGCAAAATTTGAAACACGGCTACTGTATTCACTGTAGCAGATATGAATCAAATAAAACTCGGTTCAATCATCACACTGGTCGCGGAATGAAGAGCCGAATTCTGCACACTGCCAAATACAAATTTGCAGATGTTCGTGGACGGGTGGACGGCACAAGCAAGTCTACACGATATCATGACCACCATCTATGCGCTGTTTTCACCGGAGAAGAAAGTGGAAATCAGCTGGGCACTTGACGACATGATCGAATCCGTAGTGTACGAATTGGACGAACTCGAGACGAAGTGCGTAAAATGATTTTTTTACACATTTGTATATTTATTGTGCTGGAGGGGTTTATTAAATAAATTAGGAGATCAACATATTGAACTCTACCAGAATACGAGAAAAGAGAATACATGTGGGTTGTTTTTCTGATTAGTTTGGTCGTCGTAAGAACATTCCACACTTGTTGTTGGTCCTCTATGAACAAATGAACGAATTATTTGCAGAGATGTATTCACGCAAGTTTTCGACGAGCAAAATGGAAACTGCTACACGTTCAACTATGCAAATTCAACCAATGACCTTACCAAGGACGGCATTTTCAATGTGCGATTCGCCGGACAGTACAGAGGTTGGAAGACTTGTCCTTACCGTTTCATTTCTAATTGCTTATGGGACTTAGATATTACACTCATAAAGCTTTTTGTGCTCAGAGGTAAATCCAATTTTCAATCAGTGAATGTTGAAATCAGAAACTTACAAAATACAAGAATTTGGCAGATTTCTCCGCCATGCTCAAATTCAATCGTTCCGAGCAAGTGGCCTGGGAAGCAGCAAACGGCATGAATCTCTTCATTCACCCACCAGGTCTGGTTTTCAAACTGTTTTTTAAGGTTAAAAAATGTTTAAACTTGTTTCTAGGCATTAAAATTTTTTTTAAACAACATCAAAGGCGCGATAAAATTCTCAACTTTGATGTTTCCATTTCTGCTTTGTAGGCACTCCCGCGAAGCAAGGACTACGGTACTCAATCAAGAGCGGGTCCTCTGACACGATAGGACTCAAAAAGGTGTGGTTAAAACTTATAGTTCGACGTTTAGTTGACAAGGAACATTACATTTTACTCAAGGTTGTGTATTACTGAAAAACTTCTGTTCAGAGCATCACCAAACTTGTTGATAATTGCGTGGCATCAAAGGATGAATTGAAAGGAAACTTCTACGATGATGGAGATTACACAACGGAGGTTCGTTTATCGCAATCATTGAATAGCCTCCAGTTCTTAGTAGAGTTCGAAATCCAGCACTACCCGAGTCCACGGGTACCCGTCAATGAAGAATGATAGGGAGAATTACCCGAGTCCATTCGTCAAAATCGCTCAATTAGCCGAGTCCAGAGAGTCAAAATTGCTGGTTTTCGAACGTTTAACGTTTTGTTTTCGAGCAATTAGGATCGTGAGATAGATATTACACATTATTTCGACTATCCAACCCTCCAGCGAGTGGTTGCTCGCAATTTTCGATTCGCAGTTTAGGTAGTTTCGATTGTTTATGAGGATTGTTCTTGATTTCTAAAACTTATTTGGTACAAGAATACTTCAGGGAGTCTAGTTCGTTGATTACGACCGTATTCAGCACATTTATCGAAACTAAGGTTACGTTATTGGCATGCCAAACTCTCGCATCAAAGTTAACTGTTTGACGTTGAATTTGTCCTCAATCGAATAAGAACCAAAAGCTATGTCAGGATGTAACTTTTCACTGATATTGCTTATCATTTGGCTGTGTTATTGCTGCGAAAAGTTCCGTGGACTCGGGTAATTGAGCGAATTGAGGGAAAAGTCTCGGGTAATTCCATTTCTCATTTCTCGCGCTCGCGACCCGGCGCGGGTCGGAATTACCCGTCCCGTATTTCGAACTCTAGTTCTTAGGTTGCGTATTTGCCTAATCGATTACTCGGGGTTCAGTAATCTTGGATATTGTTCTTGATCATGTTCGAATATCACCATCGTCAGGGCTGTTTCATTGCGTGCTACCAAGACAAAGTGTTGGAGCAGTGCGGTTGCATGGACGGCCGATTCAAGAAGGGATCGAACTACTCGTATTGCACGTTCAAAGAAGGTACTTTTGTATTTTTCGAGTCTCAGTCAATGGAAATGAACAATTTCTGATGACGAGTTTGACAATGTTTTCAAATTAGTTGTTTAAATAACTGTTAATTTTGAAAGACTAATTTTGACCGCATTTAGACGACTGCGTGCAAGAAGTACTCGCGGAGCATGGCTGGCCAACGGGGTTAACGTGGACCGATTGTGTGTGCCCGCAGGCCTGCTTCCAAGAGTACTACACTATCCGTGCATCATGGGCCAACTTCCCCTTGAAGGTTCGGCCTGTTCTATATCTGAGGTGTTTTCCAGAGTTCGTAAAACGGATAGTGGTTTCGACGTGATCGAGATGTTACCGGTAAGAGAGGCATAAGCACATCAGACTCTGGAAAAATGGAAAACAATTCCAGCTTTGTTCGAAAATCTAAAGAGAAATTGAATTATCTTTATGTTCTGCAGGGACCGGCCTGCGAAAACCGCACGCATGGTTGTCCAGAGAGCAATGAGGAATGGGCGAGGATCAGCATCTACATGGAATCACTGGAGAGCGAAGTGTTCGAAGAAGAATGGACCATGTCGGTGAGAACTTTTTACTAAATTAAATTTAAATATTTTATAATTTATGAATATTTACAGCTACTGGACATGATCAGTCAGACGGGCGGCATTGCAGGTGACCCATTTTATAATTGAGTAACGAATATTCCGCCCACATGCCACGTTTTTTTCAAGATTTCCGCCTATTTACATGAGTCACAATGCATGAGTAACAATGAAAAGTTTGCATTTTTTTCTACAATTCTATTTGCAGGCCTCTGCTTCGGTGTTGGCATCGTGGCAATCATTGAGATTGTGCTGCTGTGCGGGCAGCTGACGCTCAATCTGAGCGGAGCCATGTGATTGTTCCTGGTTGATTCACTGATAAACAAACCTTTGTGATCAGCATTGGAATAAGATTATTATAGGCATATTATAACTATAATTAGAGTTTGCTACTGAGCGGTGTCAAGTTGAGAGAAGAGTTCTCAATGTTGGCTCAATATGTTCATGAGATTGTAAGTAAATTACATTAGAGAAGGAGCAGCGCTCTTGCAAAGATCTCCGTAATATCGGAATAAGTTAACTTGAATCACCGCGCATACATTGTTTTTCTTTCGATTTTTTTCGATTCAATTTATTTGTTTCTTACAGAGAAAATACGCCGGATTGTTTCAATGAAATAGCAGAATCCTTCTTTTCGAAAATCGTACGAAATATCCGTATCATCGTGCTGAAAAGGAGAATCATAGCCAGGAAAGAAATAGCGTAAACAATCAAATTTTTTTGTTCTGAACTTACAGCCTGTAATGTTCGATGTAGTACAATACAATTATCGGAGAAAGTATAGTAGTTGTCTCGGCAATCTGTTTTTTTTTCTTTATTCACAATTTTCCGAGCTCATCGAATCAAGGGCATGTTTGTGATGTGACAGGTTCGCGACTCAATCCTATTACACTTTTTATTCAGAGTTCTACTAAATTGCTGCCAACGATAGACGTAATCATACGTAATCATGCCTCTCGCAAAACACTTTGTTAATCCTCACTTGTGAACTGATTAACGATCTGGCATGTAAAATAACTCTCTATACACCTTGAACTCCGCACATTTGACCACAAATTCAATCTGTGAATAATTCTAAGTTTTAGTACGTCGGCATGATCAGATCATTCTACTATGTTGAAGATTTTTCTTCCGGCTTCAAACTTACCCATTTCTGCAATTCAATTTGAGACTAAATTTCTTGCGATTTTAATTGAAATGGTGGGTGCATCACGTGAGAGAAATATATTGGCAATGGTCATTTGTTGAAGAGAGCTCAACACATCGTGTGTTTCTTCAAGGGTGAATCGTGGTAGGTAAATTGTATCATTTTGAATGCATAATGTTGATAGTTTCCTAGCGAAAGTCACCGAGCAAAAAATCTTTGTTGAGTTTTTTAAGGCTTGATCGGTCTTAAAATGCTAAATATATAATGATACTGAGGAAAATTTAAACTAAAACAATAATTAAGAATTGTGTTTGAAGCTCATGAAGCCTTCCGTTAATTGCATGTTAATTGTAGTTCATGTTTGCTGAGAATTTACAGTCGATTGCCAAGAAACAGATGAGCTTTTCAAATCGTATATTGAGCGGAAAAGTCGTTGCAACGACCTGAAATGATGTTGTTGTTTTTATTACAATGGCTAGACATAAATAATACTTTCTACAAATATCTACAACTACAAACTTACGATATTTTGTTTTGAACTTACTTTCTGTAATGATCGATGTAGTAGAATACAATTAATGGCGAAATTATTATAGTTGTCTCGCCAATCTGTTATTTTTTGCGACATATTTTCACAGCTATTCGAATACAATGAATACCAGAACAGTAGACGATTCGAGTATGGGATGGTGAACAATATTTAAAAAGCCTAGACATAATGTTGTGGCTGCGACAAACTGAATTAGCGGCAGACAAGCCTGGGCGGTTAGCATCTAAATTTAAATTATTAGAACATTAATTATTAATCTTAACCGAAACGAATTGTCGATGCAACTTCCTGGACTTATCGCTGAGTAGTATCTGGTGCCCAAGTATTTTCAGAATTTTCAATCTGTAAACACAATGACATCAGAAAAATAAACTTGTGTCGCAACCCGCCTTAGAAACAACGTAACCGCAAGAAATGGAACAGTGAAACCGCACAAAATTGAAAGTGTCACGATCATTGAAGGTGAGCGAATGTCGCTGTGACCTGAAATTAATTATGTAAATTAATATTATAACTATAATATTAATTAATAATTGTCGATTTAGTACCTAGTACCTAACCTCCTATTGTGTACAAATCTGTTTCAATATCCGGGCGTATCAAATTCATTGAACGAATTAGTTCGCGAACTACAGTTTCGCTCTCAATTGCCGATAGCTGTGCGATCTGATTTAACAAATTAGTGATTAATTTGTGAAAAAATAATTGATAGTTTACCGTTGCTGCAAGTGGAATAGGGAGTGAAATGGAGAAATACAGCGCAAGAGTTTCTCTTACGCCTAATTGCTTTCCTCGAACCGACAACAATCGAAAAATGAACGACGCTATTATGGTGTTTGCCTGCAATTTTTGTTCCAATTCTGGGATGAATGAAAATTTACCGCCAAGCTCTCCCCGCCTTTCATTAGAGAAGCGGTTACGGTGCAAAATGTTGCACCAAAATGCCTGCACGGTCCATAGAAAATAAATATAATCGACCAATTCATAGGTACAAATCTAAGATTCCAATTTATTCTGGAAAAGTCGTTGAATAAAGTTCAACCGTTCCATTGATAATGCACCCATAACGGAACTCCAGAAATCAGCTAATACGTGAAACTTGATCAATATTCCGAATGCGGAGAATTTTGCTGGCGTATGGAAGAATACGCAGATAATCAGCAACGAATTTAGCGAAATGGACAGTATGGAGAAGCATGTGTGAATTGCAACAACTGCTGCGTCGATTGGTGTATTCATCAGACTAAAATGACAGACTCATTGTTTTTAGCTAATGTAAGGTCGTCAAAATTATAGTCATGAAAGACAATGCAGGAGAAAACTTGGGAACAAATGACGACAAATCACACAATAATTGTCTTGTCTGGTCTGGTGGTAGTTGGTGTCAGGTAGGAATATGGGAAGGGCGATTGAATAGGGATTGTATAGATGTAATAGTAATTCGCAGAGCATTTCTAATGGAATGCAAATTTATACTATTTTTACTTGAAGATGAAAAATGAATAATGTTGATCATGTTGGAAAAGCCTCTTCACAACTTCACATTGTATCCATTTTTTTCTGAATGAGTTTCAGCCTTATAATAAGAAAGTATGTAGTTTCTAATCGGCAAATCATATCACCTGTGAAAACAGCAAGATAGATACAAATATTTTTAGACAGAATAGGCTCGATTCCATTATCTACGATAATTGCATAACACTCAACTAAAGTAGCGTAAACAAGGCGAATTCCAATGCAAGAAAGGGAGAACACTTTGGGTTGACTACAGAGTTTTTTCGCCACTACGTTTTGTGCACGCAATGGTTAGGTCGCGACTCTGTATTTTGAAGGTTCCCATTCATCTTTCGTCTCAGAAATGAACCCGGAACATTGAACTAGCCATGAAAGAAAAAAAAGTGAACATATTTGTGATCTTCCGTGAGCCAGGCGCACGGAGTTACACCTCGCGAGTGCGAAATTGAGAGTAAACAAATCGCGAGCGACTATAAATAGCTGATGCAACGACCAGTGCAGTCGCCTGTTTTCACTTTTTATCCACATTTGAACAAGATTGTTGTCACGTACATTCTTCTCTCGCCCTTCTTCCATGCCTATCATTATATCGATCATAATTTTATAGAATTTCGATAATGGAGAACGCCGATATCTTAGCGAAAGTGCAAGGACTCTTTCACCATGAGGAAAAGGAGAAGAAAGATCATGAGAATGAGAAGGTTTGCATTTGTACGTAGGCTTGTGGATATTCTTCCAGAATGTTTTTATTTCAGAAAATCTCCAATGCTTCCGTCTCGGATGACTACGGTAAACTCGTCAACGTCGCTTTAGCGTATCAGATGCCATGGAGCGATCATTCTTTGTGGATCCGAGTAACCATCCATTTTATTGACATTGAACTTAATCCCAGTAAAGGAATTTTGTATGTATTGGGAGCGCAGATTGTTTCAAACAACGAAGCTATCAAATTACAGGCTTTATTCGAATGGCACAGTGAAACAAATAAAGAGTTAGTTAGAATTAGTTATTATAAAGGTAACTGAAAGATATTCTGGGGAGAGCAATACTACGCGGCAAGGTATACGCTAGAGGTAAATACGATTTTGTTATGTAGGAGCAAGGTACTAAACGGCAGAATGATGTTAGGTGTGTTACTATGTGTTTCCAACTACGCTACGGTTGATTACGGTAGATCATAATTCACTCGTTTCTTCTTTTCTTCGGGGGCGATTCGGCCAGCTTCCCTCCGTTTTCCTCGGATGACCGCTTGCTCTTCATACTGAAACACAACAATGGTCGGGATTTCGAACATTCGGTTTCCCATAACCGAGAAAAAGATCGCACGAGGATGGTATCCAATTGAGAGAGAACCAAAAATCGTCACGGTTCTCGTTTTTGTCTGAGAAAAATCTAAGAAAATCGAACAGCAAGTAATTTTTTTTTCTTCGTAATGTTCACGACCTAGTGCTGTAGAACCGGAAAGTGAGGACGGAAATAAGAACTAAACTACTCACTTCGCCAATCTCGCATTCGCCTCATCAATGGCCACTGTGATGGACTTGAGCTCGTTGGCGAGGTCATCGTACATCTCGAATCGGTCGGCCTCTTCCCTCTCGATCTGAAATTTACCATAAAATACTTTCTTCTTCGTCATTTGTCCCGCCCCGTGTTCGAGTAAGAATGTCGAAAAACAAAAAGTTTAGAATCAGATGTTTTTGTTCACGCAGCACCTATTTCCAGCGCCTATCTATACCAGTCCAAACTAGGGTTGGCATAACGATAAGGAGATATCGGGCCCGTAATAGGCGCCTCTCTATTACGGGCCCGCTACGATTCGCTACGATTCGAGGGAGAGGAGGAGGGGCTAAACTCCGCCCCCTTTTCTTTAGCCTCCCCCTCCTTTCTCAAATCCGGCGCGCCTAGGAAGCGCCCTTTAACGAAGAGTGCGCCTTATAACGAATCGTTCCGAATTGTAGTGAAAAACGCTCTCCCCGAATCGTAGCGAGTCGTAGCGGGCCCGCTACCCTCTTCCTACCCTCGCAAGGACGTAGCGGGCCCGTAATAGAGAGACGCCTATTACGGGCTCGTTTATCCAACCCTAGTAAAAACGACTTTTTAACCCAAATTTTAATGATGCTCAGTGAATAAAACTCACCATTCCGTCGGCCTTCTCCCTCATATCCGACACTCCGAGGTACTGTCGCCATCCGTACGCCTCGCGCACTTCCCACGTTCGCTTCTTGTTGCTCTTCTGCACAGCGAGGGCGATCGAGAGGTCGGGGTATCTCTGAAAACAACAGGAATCTATTTTTTTTGTTGAACACGAACCAAATTTCACGGATATCTTTCGAAAATAGGATGTTTTTGGCAGTTTCAAGAAAGAAAAGTGTTCCATACCTCGGCCATAACCTCCGGCACTCGCGTAGTCTTCAGGAACACTCGCTGCTTGGCCTTCTGCAGCAGCGACAGCTTCTTGGTGATCTCGTCGATCTCGGAGGTGAGGGCGCGGTCGCACGCAGCCGCTGCAGCAGAGGCCGTTCGCTTCGTGCGAGACTGAGCGATGAATGCTGAAGAAGCACATTGAACACAAATAGATATGAAATTCAAGAGCCAGAAAAGGCCTAAAATTTGAATAACGAACCATCGAGAGAGAAGGAAGGGCGGTGAGATGCATCGGGCAGAGGAGCAGCTCTCTTCTGACGGCATTGAGCGAGGAGGGCTGAATAAAGAAGAATTTATTCATTCTATTCCATCAAAATTGGGCATAAGTGGTAAAAAAAGTTTCAAAAAAAGATGTATTAGCTCACCATCGAGGGAGAAGGAGGCCGTTGAGACAGCGGCGGGCGGGCTGGGGTAAGAGACGTTGGGAGCCATGGTTACTGCAGAGATGATAGGCGATTGAGCGATCGGATGGATGGTGGGCTACCCTTATATACCTGCCGGTTTAAAGACTTCCGATATCGTTTACGACTTACAGATGTCTAGACTGGGCCTTCCGATCTTGTGGCCAATCGTGCAGATGGAGTGTTTTTTACAGTCGGAATGATAGAGTGAGTAGGGGAGATGAAGAGGTCAATGGCGCCAGAGGGTATGGAACAAGCAAAACTTTCAATCGGAAGATGATCAACTTTTTATATTCTACTTGAATTTAATTCACATCGTAGAATTTCGAGACTGACCCTCTTCCCTTCCCAAGGCTCTTCCCACCGAACTTGCCCTTGATTGCACAGGCAAAGTGCTTCCCCGAAATTGGAATTTCCTCCTTCTTTAAATGATCTTTCTCAACCGAAGCATCTTGGTACCAGTATGAATACAATTTATCTATACATATCAGCTATCCTTTGTCGGGCCTGCGCAGACAGGATGACACCGAATCCATATGCAACAGTCCATATGGGAGAAGAAAAACGAAGGAGCGAGTGTCTCTAACACTTTGTCAGGTTAGAGAAACGAGAGAGAATACTAGGAACGGGGAGAGAGCACTCCTCACATATCCGTCTTTGTCTCTTCCACAAGAAGTAAACAGTCTCAGGGCACAAATGAGCGCGTCGCGGTTCTATTCGTTGTTGTTCTTTTTGATTCACAAGTCACCGCCCGATGTTTCTATAAAACACAAATAAAGCATTATTGGTGTGATTGGAGCGTTCAAATTCGTAGTGCTTTTGTATTGTATTTTTCAAAATTAAATATTGCAGTATGTCCAAAAACAACGCTGAAGAAAGCAGTGATTCTGATGAACGACTCGGAACCGTTGAAAGTGTAGAAGAAGAGAGCAAACTCTCAATGGTGAGGCATCACCGTTCTATTTTCTTTAAAATTTTGATAACACATTTGAAGCTTACAGATTGAATGCCTTCCAACGGAGCTGCTCACTCGCGTGTTCTCCCCCCTTCCCTTCAAGTCGCGTCTCACACTCCGTCAGTGCAGTAGCTCTATGGCCCGCGCCGTCTCCCTAACAGACTGCTATTTGACGGATCCGGCATTGGTCGTGGGAAGGAACAATGAGGTCCATTGCTGCACTATTTTTTCTAACAGAAAGAGGGGCAGAATTTAGCACATAGAAAACGTGAATTAAAAGTCAGAAAATGTATTCAATTTTAGGAGAAAGACACTATCAGACTCAACTTTGGAGGCGATTTTCGCCTCAGCGGCAATATAGCGGAGATTCCTCTTTTCATCGATTTGTTGGCCAAGCTTTTCCAGAGAGTATATTGCGAGACTGTCCAAATCGCCGATTGGGTCGGTTGATTTTCACTTCATTCTCACTGAAAATGTCAGCATTATTATTGTTTTCAGGTGAACATTCATCCCTCCGTGGAAGATCTTGTTGATGTTCTTTTACATTCGTGTACTTACCACCACTTCAATATGGCTGTTGAAAATCTCGATGATAGGTCGATTTGCTTTTTTTTGTTTTTTACCAAGATAAATTCCAATTTTCAGCACCGCGAAGCTTCTGAACACTCAAGCTGGCAAGCACGTCTCTCTGAAGGTGGAGAACACAGTGGCAAAAGATGCTATTCATCGTTTTTCTCAGCCTTTCGATCTTATCTACGATGGGGTACGTGCATTTTTGCAAAATATATTGTTGTGTTATCTGTGAATCTCTAGTTAACAGGCTATTTGGAGAATGATAATGTTTTCCAGGGTTCCTCCTATGATTCCGGGTGCAGACTTGGTGATGAAGAGGTACTGGAACTGATCTCGGAAGGCCACTCACTAATGTTTTTCTACGTAAACATCAACGCCGATACTGCGATCGCATTGATGAAGGTAATATTACCACCCTCCTGACCGCAATACTTCCTCGATCACGTAACCTGCTTTCTGAAAGTGACTAAATCGCATTTCAGTTGATCGGATCAGCAAATCATAACCAATCGCTCAATCTGGTCGTTGCCGCTACTATTCCTGACGATCTTCTACTGAAACTCGGAGTGCGGAAGACAAATATACTCCAGGGTGGACTGGTCATGCCTGAATGCAAGGTGAGTCGTTGTGATGCGCGATTTATAAATAAATATAGAAGTTGAAAATAGCCACAAATTCAGGAATTCGTAGGCTGTTTCGATTCTACGAACGACCAATTCGAGATGATCTTTCTACGCTACAAAGGAGTTGTTTTTCAAACTCACGACAACTTCAGTAGTCGCACAGTGAAGATTACGATGAGGAAGGAGCTGGAATCCGATTCTGATTATTTCACTTATCTTTTATTGTCTTAGAGCTCGGAATTCCGATTCAAGAAATATGCAAAAGGATTCCGATGGATTTTAAAATGTTACGTATTTGTATTTTTCAGCTTATTTAAAAGCAATTTTTATATTTTGTAACATGAATGGGGCTTGCTGTTGGTACATTAAATGATAAACGCAATGATAACACAAAGATCTTTTTCGTATATCATATTTTTCAGAATGACAAAAATGACAGCTAGTTACGACAATTGCACCCCTTTTTTGTTTTGGATGTTCTTTTACATCTCTGGTATGGGGCACCCTCCCTACATACTGTAGATTGCAACGGATTCGTATAGCCCTTTGATGTTGGTACGACCAAACTTCCTTGTTTATCTACATTGGAAAGGCATACCGTAATCCGACGACCATATTATTGCACGGATCCGGAGCGGCCTGTCTACATGCTATAGTACATGTATACTATCAACTGGAGTGCTAGCAAACCCACAGTCGCCCTGGGGCTTATTCAACGCATAAATTATCGCGCTGCCGCATGAGCCAGTTCGCCATAGTTTTCATTTGCATCCCGCGAATAAAAGGATGTGTACTCGCATTCGGGGTGTATCGCACTCCTAGCGAGGCTCTTATCTGCTGTATTACTTCCCTACTGAACTTCGCAATTTGTGCTCACCCATCGAGGAGGACGAAGTGAATAGACGGATTGCCCTTATTTGGAACTCTATTATCCACTGACGTTCGATCGCGTAAAGTCCATGGCATAATTTAGTCCATCACTATTCTGTGATTCATAACACCGATTATAACTATTTTGCTGGCAGTTGGAGCTTGTTGATGCTCTCCAATCAATCCCGTGAGGGATGGATGATCTGACTCTCTCATTTCCCCATACTCTCTCGTTTCTCTGACTGACGAGGGACAATGCAAAATCAAAAGACGTGCCGCTTCCGATCACGTGAGGGTGTAAGGGCATGATCCGCCGGTAAACAGCGTCTGTATAAATATTAGGCATATGATCTCCCCAAAACGGTCTCTTGCAAGCGCTTTGTCTTTTACTGATAAGATCATTTGTCGGCGCTAGTATAAATACCGGCCGCACTCCTCACTGTAGACAGCTGTTATCGTACACTTCCTTATCTATCGTACACATTCAAGTTTGCAAAGTTTGCCCTCGTTCGCTGTCCCTTTCCAATTTCGTGTTATCAATGTTCGCAATTTTTAGATACACAGAAATGTCAAAGATGGACGGAGTTTTTGACATGATACACCGGCTTCAACGACTAATTCGATCGGAGAAACAGGAGAAGGATGAGGATCTCGTTGAGAGGGTCAGTTATCAAGTTGTTTTGATTTAAAATCATAACATTTTAAGCTATTTTGGAGTGTCTTCGGCTCAAAAATATAGAAAAATAACACGATTTCAAGAGTTTTCTTCTAGAAAAATACGGCCTCCTCCGAGGTGAGCGAGCACGAGAAACAAATGATCGAAGACGCTCTCAAACATCAAGATGCGATGGAGAAATCGTTCGAGTACGTCTACAGGAATCCACCATTCTTCTAAATTCTACGTGGCTTTACTCCACGAATTGTACACACTTGTAAATAACTCTGTAATAATGTATACAATAAAGATGATATCCTTGAACACTTCAAAATATCACCTGAAACCGGTTGCACCTAGTCGGCATACTATCAATTTTTCGCAAGGTTGGCGTTGCTCGATGATCAATTCCCATCACTCTAATCCGATTTATTCTTATGTTTTCCTGCATTCACTCTTCGATTTTGCGTGCAAGTGCTACCCAGGAAATTACTGTACAGTGATATTCGATATTTTACAGACTCTGTGTTCACAAATTCTAGTCGATATTTCAAAGGATGATTCATTGTCAGCTAACATGATCCTCTGCAAATTATGAGCTTATGCAAAACTTTTGACTCATCCGAGTATCTGCTAGCTGTGATAGGCCAACTGAAGCTCATGAGTCAGCAACGAAATTCTAAAAATATCAGTAATGTCCATTGTATTGCACGCGACTTGCACTCGTGAGGATAAATATTTGTATGGAACTTGGGCGCCCAGACAGTGTTGTCTATTCATCTTGCTTTCTCGCTAGGAGAAGTAGAGCCATCTCTTCATTTCGCACACTCTCTCGTTCACTCTGTCATTGAAAATAATGCACGGAAGAAAGATAGGACGAGTCTGACTGATTAGAGAACACGTGCAAAGGCAGGGAAAGCAACACTAATCGTCTCTCTGACTCTCTCGCTTTCCCATGATCTCTCTCTTCTCTGACCGATTAAAGATCAGTTTGTTCAGAGAGACAGGACGTCTATTCCACACTCGTGAACGGGATGTCTATGCAAACATGCTTGAGTTGTGAGAAAATACACGCAGTGACAATCCGAACATGTATCGTTCACTTTTGCAATATTCTGATCAGATCAGGAAACACCTCGTGCATAGGCTATTAGTATTCTCTCATCAACAAATCCTTTTGAGTAAAGTAAACTTATTTACCACGTCATGTCAGTACTATTCTGCATCAAAACATTCAAAAATAAAAGCTTGGCGTCAACACGTCGCTCGTACAGTTCAATAAGTGGCCAAGCTGTTTGCTCGGGAAGTCAGCCGACCTATGTCTGCTATAGCATGAGAGGAGCTCATGTTTTCGTCTCTTCATTTCGAATGCTCCCTCTCTGTCGTGGTCGATTATAGATTTATCAAGTGATTCCTCCATAGTATTGAGGAGGCTGCGCCACTCTCCATGCCTCTCAATCTCCTATATCTTTTAATCTCATCTTTGTGAGCGCTCTCGCAGTGTATAAGATCATTGATAGCAAGCGTGAGAAGAGAAAGAAAAGCTGCTTCCTCCCATACCATCCCTCTCCTATCTCGTGATAGCTAATCCCGCCGGAAAACACATGCATTGTGAGAGAAAGAAAATTCTCGTCGCTCTCTTGTTTGCGTACGATCTCTCGGCAGCTAAAATAAACCGAGAGAGGAGTATAAATATTCCGATAACGATTGATAGATTAGCCATCAGCTGGTGCCTTCAAGGCGTATTCTTATCAGTTTTATTTTTTCTTACTATCACACTTTTCTGCTTGTATCTTTTCTCAATCTGTCATACGGTGAACTGATTTCAGAAAGAAAAATGTCGTTTGATTTGATCACGAAACTTCACCACTTCTTCAGCACGGAAAAGCACGACAAGGATAGTATCTCGGAGAGGGTTAGTTGTAATTTTTTATCAGACGAATATTTGAAATTTCGAGAATTCAATTCGATCACAAACATGAGAATTACCTGTAAATGATTGATCTTGCAGAAAATGTCGGAACCCTATGAGCCCTGCGACAACGACAGGATGGTCAGGGAGGCACTGTCGAGACAGTACGCAATGGAGAGATCATTTGATCTGATCACGTACAATCCGAATTTCTTCTAAACTCTACTTATCAAAGTTCTCGTCTACAAAGCTTGTAAATATTTTCAACAAGTGGATCCATTCGATCCATTTTCTCACAGCCCGTTTGTTAAGCCCTTCACTTTCCATGCCTTTCATTGTACATAGAACATCTGTGATCTTCATTCTGAAATCTAATGTAATGATGTCAAAACAGTTCTGTGAGTTCTTAGTAAATAGAAATCACACCCTGTGGAATATAGAGATCGTCCAGATCTCGTCGATTGTGTTCTTTTTCGTTCATTGTTTCCAATGTTAATTCACGTCAGATTGTACATGCACAAGAACTTTTACTGTAAATAAATACATTTTCTTACCATATTCACTCATAAAGACATCTAAATACATGCAGTATTTTGCTTGATTTGGAAAATGCAATTCCTACTAAATTCCTACATTCCTACAAGAATATTCTTGTTTTCACACAGCCGAATGACATGACTGAATGACGTGTTTGCAAGTGCACCGGAGAAGTAGATGACTTCTGTTTTCGAGCCGTACCACTATTGACGCTTCATAAGTGCACTAGAACGTACTACGGAAGCAAATTATAGGCGATCACAGTGCATGTTGTCTGCCTTTTCCCACATCATGTTGAATTTGCGACATCGAATTTTGATCGAGAAAAATCTGGATGCCGCAGTAAACGATCTGCAGCTGATTGATTAATGAGGATTTTTCAATTTCTTTTCGAATATTAACAATTCACACATACGATCGATGAATTGAAGCGCTGCCTCGATCTATCGCCGATCTCTGACCGAGCAATAATTTAGTCGATCACAGTCTCTGTTTGGGCGTATTGCCCGCTATTGTTTTGAGGGGGCTACTTCCTAGTGATAACCTCCATATTCTCCATGATCTCCCTCTGGATCGAGTTACGAAAGATGATTCCAAATCTGGAGAGCAATGCAACTTTGCATTACTTGTTGCTACCCACTCACCCAATCCCGTGAGCCACCGTAAACATGAGTCAGAGCAGCCTATAAATCTATGAATCTATGATTCCTCCCACAACTTGGCAGTTGAGTTTACTCTACTTCATTCTTCATATTCTATCATTTTCTATGTGTCCTTCAGTACTTTTCCAGCACTTTTTAAAATGAAATTTCAGAAAAAACTCAACATGGACAGTATTCAATCGCTCATAGCCAAGCTGAAGAAGATTTTCCGGCCGGAAAATGTTGACAATACAGAGGAAACGAAGGAGAAGGTGCGGTTGTCTTTTCTGTCTTACTTCGATTAAACGTAATTGAGCTAGCAATAAACGTGATTCGACAATTTCAGAAATCCACTGACGACTTCGAACCCGAGACTTCAGAGGAGAAACTCGTCCGTGAGGCCGAATACTATCAGGAAAGAATGTCCAGACAATTCGACTTCGCCTTGTACAATCCGCATTTCTTTTGATTACTTCGCGATTTTTAAGAACGGTTGTGAATACGTGTGCTCAAACAAATAAATGGTTATGCGATTTTATGCAATGTTGATTGTCGAAACGGTTCACTTCACGATGCGGAAGTAACGGTGAATTCATATCTTTCTACAACAGCAGGATTTCCTTCTGCTATCTATGTTGAGATGACTGATCTTTAGTTTGTTGTTGGGAAGAGGCAAAACTCGATACGACAAATTCCGCGTAGGCCAATCCGATTTATTCTGTCAGTTTTCGAGCTGCCAACTCCGGTGTCGAATGGAATGTAAAGCAATATTAAATTTGAATTGAATCATGGTTAAATTAAGTATTAATTGGATGGTCTTCTTCGCATTGAGATGCACATTTCCACATAATCATTATCCACTTCTCCTTCCTTCAGAACTGCTGTGATGCCGTCTCTTTGGTTCAACCAATCCGTCTCCTTTTGCCAAATTGATCGAATTTCGTCCAAATTCATGGTGAAGGTGACGTGTACCAACTGCACAAACTCGACTGTTTGCACATCACTCAATGCATCTTGGACAATAACTTCACAATCTGCAATACAACTGTTAGCAAGATATACCCCATAGGTATGCTACATTCTTGAACTTTAAAAAAATTACTTCTAAAAAGGTCCAAGGCGAAGATGCAGAGAGATAGTAAACGAACTTTGTTGCATTTAATGAAAGCAAATATGCTTAGGCTGTAAAATGACTCAATTTTAACAAATTAATCGATTTTTAGTTCCTTCAACTGCAAAATAACTTACATGTTGGCACCAATAAACCGATTGCCTTTGAAGAAAAGTTGGTCGACTGTGAGATTACCCATGACTTTCTGAATGGCGAACACGCGATGTGGATCGTTGTTGCCCGCAAGAAAATGTAGATTCTTGATGGAAGAACACCGTCCGAAGATTCGAGTGAAATACTTCGCATATTTCTCATTTTCTTCTTCAAGTTGAGACGAAACAACTTGAAATTCCTGGAATTAATATTTAACATTAGCCGGAAACTCAGCTGATTATACGCATTCATGAGATGATTTCGACGGTGAGTAAGGCCATGTGTTGATTCCGAGATAGTTTTTGAAGTCAGGATGGGTGTTGATACAAATGGATGTTTTTCTACCGCGAAAGATCCAAGAACAACTTTCGATAGCGGGAAGTTTAGATTTATCTTGGAGTAGTTCATTGGCGAGAGTGTTCCAACGGGGTGATATCTGGGTATACTATTATTATATTATGACGAGCTCGAAAAAAATAGAAAGAAGACTCACCAGTTTCATCTCGTAAACGAATCCCATCCCGGCTCCAATAATCTTTCGGATAACATCCGATGGCAATTTGGCGAGATGGAGATCTTCAAACATTTCAAAAAAAGAAATATTATAACATAACACTACAAAAAAAAGACTCAAGAACTGATGGACGCGGGTGTCACATTATCCGTTTCGAAAAGATATAAATACATTGTAGAGGTGGTGCTGAAGAAATTACAGAAGACTGCCATAATATATCTATCAAAAATTATGAATCATTCACACAATTTACCATATTTTCTATTCGATCAATGGATTCTCTCGAAATAGCATACATAACTGTTAAAGTTATTTCATTTTCAGTTCTTGATGCATTCAGCAAAACGAATAACATAACGCATTTTCAGTGAGTGTGAGCAATAAAAGCACGGGTTTCCTCTCACTCTTTCATTTTTCGAATGTTGATTTTACTTTCATTCGCTTTTCTCTCTCCAATACTTGCTTGGACGCCGATCGCTCCTTCTGAGGCCGCTCGTCTCAATGAAACGTGTGGAGACAAGTGAGCGTTACGACTTCTTTTCTGTAGGTGCCTTAGTTCAACACACTCCAGTGCAAAAATTGATATATCTATGAAAGTTTCAGTTTCGGCAATCCGCATGCGATTGATTTTTCGGTTCGTGTGACGAATGTTGAGACGCAAGCTGAGTGCGGAGGCGCATTCGTGACTCGCAAGCACATTATTACTTCGCCATCGTGTCTGCTCATGTGAGCAATACCCTTAGGTTGAACTAGGCTTCTTTTCGCTATTCTTTTCAGTGCATGTTTTTATCTTTAGGTACTGCTTGACATGTAGGAAGGAACGTTAATCTCTTTCAGAAATGGTGCTCCTGTAACGGATCTCTCACAAATCCTGATCCAACATTCGGTTTGTACCTAGCAAGAATAATATTTGTTACTGCTGGAGCAATTCAGGAGCTTAACGAAGCAGCTATTCACTATCGATTTCCAACATCGTTTCTCGAAAGCAACGTTGGAATCATGAGATTTTTTTTAAATCGCAAAACCTTTTTTTGTTGTAGTTTTCTGGAGCAGGAATTGCCATTCTGGAGGTGAACCAGGGATTGAATTATCACGAACCGCTATGCATCCCTTCTTATTACGCGGTAACATTTGACGCTGACGGCAGTTTCCAATGGATGGCCGACAGTAAGGTAGAACTTGGCGAATTTTTAATAACACCTTACTTCAGGAGACGGACGGAGTGGCAATATCACAATGCAAGTTACATTTGCAAACTGCTTGAAAATGGATGCTCCGAAAGTCAATAGTTTCGATTACTGCACTCGCGTTTTCACTGCACAACTCTCCGCTGGTTATGGAACTGTTAGAAAATTACCAATAAGATGGTAATTACGTTGTACCGTCTTTCAGTATGTGATTGGCAATTCTATTATTCATACTGCCGGTAATCAATCATTTCTCATCGGAGTAGTGAGAGACAGAAAGGTCGACACAACAGCCGAGGATGTTGACAGTTACGAGTTCAAACTACACGACGATATTCTAGCATTAGCCGTTTCCTACTGGAGCGATTTTATATGCGAGCATACAGGTCTGTGCAACTCGAATATTTATTATTTTTCGAGAACGATTCAGGTGCTTGCGAACCCCAAGAACAGTCGAACATCCCGGAGCGTTTCCGAAACTATATTGAAGATGGTGGGAGTCTTTACTATTGATTGTCTTCATGGAGATTGTAAAGGACCTCGGATCGACAGCCTGAAATCTCAGTGTAAACTCAATGCTCTGAATGCGATCACGACTCGGCTTTTGTCGCTGCCGCGAGTTACCAAGAAAGAGGCAGCAGTGATTAGGAGAAACTGTGGAGTGGGCAGATCGTAATCTTAGCAGTTTCAACGTTTAAGTTAATATTATGGTTTTTCAGTGAAGATGGGACATTCTTCAAGCACACCTACTTTGCAAGAATCTACATGTATTCTCTGGGATGCTATGGTTGTGCTCGTAAGTAAATAATTTCGAAAAGTTTAAAACGGAAATCAAAATGCATATCCAAACTACGTAGAGCAACGGATATGCAGTTTGGAAACTCATTTTTTCTTCAGTTTGCGAGATCTTTCGAATGAATGTCAATAACCCTAATTTGTGTTCCATGTTTTTTTCATAATATGATAGTAGACTTTATGCAGGCAATGTGCACAAGGAGTGTGACGGAGTATTCATTTCAAGCATTCACATTATAAGCTCTGCAAATTGTTTCCGAACGTAAATTTCGTATTACACCGTAATCAATCTGTGAAAAAACACTTCCAGCATCGACTATAAGGCATATAAATACGGAGTGGTTTCGTTCAGAATGGGCTTTGAAAATATAACACTGGCGGTCGGGCCTATTTGCCTTGAAGAGCCTTGTTCGGTTAGTCAATCGAGATCTGCGCTTTTATACAAAAAATTTCCGATCGCCAACGATTTCGTTGTATTGGTGGTCACTCCGGAGAAAGTAAGAGGAGTAATTGATGATAATCGGGGATATATCTGCCTTCCGACTCGAGAGATGATTCGTGATATTGAGAGGAAATATACCAAACTCGCTCTTGCCAGCTACAGCTCAACAAGTTAGAACAAATTTTATAAGAAATGCAATTAATTGACCTCAGCCGGCCTGATCCTCAACGAAGAAATTGAAGTAAAACTCAAGCGGCATAACTGTGCCCAATCCTCCAAGACTAAATCATGCTCCTATTTTATTATGGAAATACCTAAAAGCAAATCGGATGTGAAAATATAAATACGATTGCAAAACTCAGATTTCTTTTTTTTCCAGATTTATGATGGAGCTCCGCTTATCTTCACTCATGAAAACAGCGGTATCGAGGTTTGCATGCAAACCACAAAAATCAAGAAAGTGTGCATCATAGACTGTCTATCTCGCAGGGCTTCTAGTCGGACTCCTCAATGATACTCATGTGGAAAATCAAGGAATATTATTAATTTTAAAAAGCAACAAATTGATTTAGACTCGAACGCGGGCTACTGACGCCATGCACATGCTAGAAAGAATATGTTTATTGACGGGAGTGTGCATAGAAGAATTTGACACCTTGAAGGTACCTATTGTCAGCAAACAATTTTTCATAAAGAACTTCAGCAAATCGCAGTGAATGAATGCTACGGTATCTCACGAGGTACACTTCATTAAAAAATTGGCCATAGACCGTTTTGGGTGCCCTTACAAAGTAAGCCGGGCCCCGCGTAGTCTTCCAGACTCATCAAAGTTGTCAGGTCAAAGTGATGATTTCCTTTATTCTTAAAGTACCATTGCACTTGAAGTCGTTGTCATAAACGTTCAAGGACCAAGAAACGATTTTAAACTCAAAGAAACATTTCTGGGTCAGGAAGCTATTTCTGTGTTCTGGCAAATTTTCGGGGTCCAGATAACTTTTTAAGGACCGGAAAACAATTATGGGAGCGGACAACTTTGTTTGTACACCCAAAATCGGACCAGAGCCGATAAATTAAAGATTCTAAATTTTTGACATAGAGCAGTACGGCTGGAGCTTTCCTCTCACTACGACCGGATATTTCTATGGCTTTGAGTTCAATCAACAGAACGTATCCTACTCCAAGGTATTGCTACGAAATGTAACTGTAAGACGCGAATTTTATGTTTCTAGGAGGCCGCAATCGAATTGAAAGCACAATTTGCTGCTCAAACTGCAGTTGACTATAACCCCGAGATATCCAGACTCAGTCAAGAAGAAAACGAAGAACTTCAACACTTATGCGGCAAGGCGGCTCCTCGGTATTTTCCATTTTTCGATATAAAATGATTACATAATCAAGGCCGGTAATAAACTTCGGGTTTAACATGACCTCTTCACAATTTGTCGTTGCTATTGGAATGTTGCTGAACTTCCCCATGGATTTTTCATATGGGCCTACTTGCACGTACGTTGCAACTTTGTAATGCGCTGGTATGTGCATATGCTGAGCTGTATCATACTCCTTAAAGAAGGCATCCCACGAACCGCGCGGGCGATTATGCAAAGTGAGGAATGAGAGGGGCACTCTTCTCATTCCGCACGCTCTCTCGCTCGTTGCCTGCTTATCAGGGTCACTTGGCACGCAGCCAATTGATCATAACTCAGTTCAAACGAAAAATGGACTTGGGAGTTTCGAAAGTGTTAATGGGTAGCCGCGACCCACAAGCTCACATCTAGAACTCAGTTAGCCAGATATTCGTGGGACGCCTTCTTTAATAAAGGAGAGATGTCATCCGATGTCTGTTCGTTTGTCCACTATTGCGAAAGTCAAACGTAAAAAAGAAAAACAGGTTTCGAAAGTGTAAACACGTCGAAACATGTAGCGCGCATTTTCGAAATGGTGAAATGAGGAGAGAACTGCGCAATGTTGAACCCTGCCAGCCGGCCAGGCCCCGCCGAAGCCCCTGCCAAATCGACAATCGACTGGTTTGGGCGGAATCGACTGGTTTACATATAACAAGATTGTCGGCGAATAGTTTACGATCAAGCAAACAACAAAATGAGCATCACAAAATATGACAGTAAGAAAAGTGTGACCTACTAATTTCAGAGGCTCAATCATTTCCAGCAGACACGTATTAACCGCGTCTCATTGCCTCGACAGGTTTGATATAATACAATTTAATTGTTGAAAAGAGTGGTAAATTGCACCCGCTGAACTCTACTTGCCTAGTTTGATGTACAATCCCTCGCAATTGGTTGTCTACTATGGATCAAATTGCTTCAACCCTATTTTCTCGAGAAACAACCACACGATATATCATACACAAAATCAGGTTCGAACATACTGATCACTACTTACCTTCCTGAAAATACAAAATTGATCTGACAGGTTCATTGCTCTGGTACCACACAGCGTATAGCATTCGTCAAAAATATCATCTCGTTGAAGCATCAGCTATATCGAACGTTAGCTCCGTTAAATATCTCGATGATTAGTACATATTTTGCAGAGAGCCTCCCATAACATCCACACGTTTACGTAAGGGATTTATCAAAACTTCTCGCAATCTTGCGGTAGGCGACTTCGCAATTCTTGAATTGAGGCAAGTGTAATAATATATTTGTTAGTTTATTATTCACGTTACAAGAAGCATTTTTGACTCCAAACATTATCTATTTTGTACTGCAAAGAATAGCTTCTCAGAGAAAACATCCGTTTCGACGCGACCACTAGTCCAATCTGTATGCCTCAGCTGAATCAGCATTATAAAAAAGATCGCACGATTAGTATTTATGGTGTTGGTGGTGCAAGTAAGTAGTACATCTAGTATTTGTTAAAAACTCTCTTTTTTTAGCTAAACCGAAATGGATAGATGGAGCAGAGATACATTTGTATTCACAGGAGGGTTTGGTAGCTCGAGCAGATTACACCAATCAGACTTTAAATGTACAAGTCGGTAAAAATGATCAATACTGGGTAGAAGTGACCGAGTTCAAAAGAGGAATGACCGCTCCTGATGAGGTGAGATACGGTTAACTGTTATCTAAAAAAATATACCTTGATATTATGCTCAACACATAATTCAGGGTGACAGTGGAGGGCCCTGGACGCGCGAAACTACGGAACAAAGAACCATTCAAGTTGCTGTCAGTTCGGGATGTCTTTCACGATATAAGGTGAGTGGTAGGGATGCGTAACCTATTTCAATACAAGACTAATTGACTTTTCGGACGATCATTTTTTGGGAATTTAAGGAAAATTTAAATATAAAAACAAACAATATTTCGGTCAACCCAAGATCGGTTGACATCAGACGTTAGCACAGCATAAATAATGCATTTTTTAATGCCATTCCCCCAATATTTTGGCACTTTGTTTACCAATTTGAGTTTGATCTGTTAAGAGGTTCGAGCAGAGATTGTTTAAACTTCTGAAATGACTTGTTCAGGGAATTAAAGGTCTGAACTATATGTTCGCGACTGGCGCTAACCTCGAACGACAAACGGACTTCATCTGCAAATGGACTGGCGTATGTCCGAAGGGGTAAGGACATAGAGAATACAATACCAATAACAACATAAACATTAATATCAGGGAAGATGATTAACAATAAAATAACAAGCTATTGCTAATAAGTTAAATTGAATTTTAGGGTGGACGCGTCGCGAGACCAGCAAGAGACCAATGTAAACGGTAAGAATTCCGCGATTATTGCGTTTGAATGTGAAAGAAGAAAGTGCAATCAATTCAGGTGTGCAATACTGCGGAAACCCAATTGCTGGAACCTAATTTGCGTTGCGATGACGATAAATAATAATATTATGCAAAGAAGCTTTGAGTGGCGCAGCATTCAATTTTTTTCAATACACAACAATAATCACAAGGAACAATTTAACAGGCTATTGTATTTATCCCCCCCCCCTCTGGCCAATTCCGAAATCTAATCCAGTGTTTGCTTCTTCTTCGACTTAATTTTGAGTGTGTGAAGCTATCAGTAATGTAATATAGACTCTTGCCACGAAACCCTTGCATAAGTGACAGCCGCATCAAAAAGCGCGTTGGCGCGCAAAGCACAAGCCGATTCTCATTTGAAACACCATCTAAATTGTATTTGCATCTGCTCGAGCGATGTCTTCTCCACGCCTTTCCCTCGCAACCCTGCCCACCGATATCATTCGAATGATCGTTCGCGCTGGGTTGAACGACATCGACGAATTACGATTGGTAATATAATTTCTCATCCGAGTATGAATAATTTCATTTCAATACAGATATCTCCTCGTTGGAACATTCTCGCAATTGAATGTCTGAACAATCGGACTCATCTTCCCCAAATTTCGAATATTTTATGGCAACGATTCGCACGCGATAACGTAATGACGTTTGATATTCCAAGTGCCTACAGAACGTATTTTGGAATCGGGAAATGGATAAATGGAGTAATATTATATAATTTCAAGGTGAGAATCATCGAACGTACACAAAAATAATTTGTTTATTTAAAATGAACTTAGTGGTTCAAGGAGATATACTAAAAATATAGGTTTGATTTCAAGAAAAAATATTCAGCTTTTATTTTTCCAGGATCTGAGGGTCAATATTAAAAATGTGAAGGCGCGCAACTTCAAAAATCAGTTCTTCCAACTGTTTGAACGCTGCTCCCATATTGAAAGATTCGAGTTCGCAGATCTCCGTCAACTGAAATATACGAAAGACGCTATACTAGACGTCACCGTGAAAGATATCGTGATACGGGATGTATTCATTAACTTCAAAGACGCAATTAGGTGAGAAATTATTTTTTTAATAGTAAATGTGGACGTTTCTCTGAATAATTTTACAACATCATAAACCGCAGGTCAAGAATTCTGGAAGTAGTTGAAATATATTCTACTGAACAACTATCACTGGAATTTATACTTGATGATTATCGAGGGGAATTTTCAACTGGTTCGACCTTTAAAATTCGATTGCCAAACTTTTATTGACACTCATTACAGATCTCTTAACTTTCGTGAACGATTCGAGATTAACAGTTTCTTCTATTCAGTTAAAATTTCATCTTAGCGTACTCTATTCGGATGTCGACCTTCTTCGCTCTTACTGGGAGCCTCGAATGAAAGCGATTGAAGTATCTTCAAATTTTAAAGCAGTGCGCATGGATGGTCACGGCTTAGGAAGCGTTTATTTTGCATTGACCAGGAAGTAAATGTCATATTTTTGTATCTAATACTCCAAACTGTGTTTTTTTAAAAATAAACTCATATGCAAATAAAATGTCAAAAATCAGACCATATTTTCCTTAGACTCTCTCAATCGCTCCTAATACGATATTTCTTGACTCTAACCGTGAAGTCGTGCAGTCTGCGCTAAATTGAAGCGTTTTGAGCACATTTCCAAATTTTTCTGGGGAATGGGAGGAGATAGAAACATTCCGCCAACTCTCAGTAAAGCATATCTCCCAAAGTTGTATTACTTAGATTTTTCATTTTTCATTTTCCCTAGGCTGGGCACACTGAAATGCGCTTTACTTCGACAATAAGCTCTCCTTTTTGCACACTCTCTCGCACAGCTCGGCCTCGCGCGAATGACGAAGAATGTTCCGCCACGCAAATGAGTCTTTCTCCCCTCTTTGACACGCTGTGCATGGCGTGGAGAAAACAATTGATCACGAATTAGTAAACAAAAAATTGAAAAACATAGAACAGTTCAACTTATATTCTGTCCCCAGATTAAAGCACTAATTATGATAGCTTCTGCTTTCTTTATTTTGTTCGTGAGCTTTACCAAGTTTCGTAATTTATGTGTATGATGAAGATTTTTTTCGAGATTCTGTATTTTAGTCTGGCCATGGAGATCACTTAGACAAGGAATGAATCTTGAGGTTTTATACTGCAAAAGTTTTGATCATTTGTATTCGTCTATGACAAACATCAATAACATCAAATTAAGATCTAAATGAGCGACAAGATTTTTTTGAATGTTCATTCTGCTGCTGGGACATCCGCACAGTATTCCACTCCTGTAAATTATGCCATTTTCTTCCTCAAACCAAATTATGGTCATCAATTTACCATCAATTTCGGTTGCTTGCTTATCGCGAGATCCGTCGATTCTGAACAACAATTATTATTTTTGTTGCAATTACTGTTATTATCATTGTTGTTGTTGTTGTTGTTGTTGTTGTTGTTATTCAGAAAAGAGTCACCCCTTAGGACAGATGCCCGTCCATTTGCAGATGAAATCGCCTTCCCGCTCGAGATTTGGGCCCCATTCGCTCAGGAAGGTTAACATTTTGCCTCCCTGCCAATTATACCACAATTACACATTAAAAATTTAATTGACTTAAAAAGTTTATTTTAATGCAGAATTAAGGGCCCTGTAGTAGAAGAAGGGTCCATAAGAAATAGAAAGGTCGCAAAAATGAAAGAAAGGTTCCAAAAATGAAAGAGAGGTCCCAAAAATATCGTGGATCCACTGAAATGCCGTCGCCTGTTGACACTGAAGAATAGTAGGGTTCGCCAAATGAGAAGAGCTCTCGCGAAAGACTCTTTATTTCTCACCGAGAAATGACTCCCGACTTAGAGCTCTCACTCGAGAGTTATTTGTCTGCTCTCACTCGAGTGTCATTCGATCGCTCGACGATACTGTCGGTGCAAAATGACAACGGATTGCCAGAGCGAGCCTTCTCATTCTCCCTTTCCGCACACCGCTAGGCAAAAGAGTGACGAGAACGAAGAAGAGGGCTCTCGCGAGAGCTCTCGGTCGAGAATTGCATCCAGGCAACGTTTCCAAAAAGATGCTTAGGCCGCTCTCAGCTTAGGGAGGCGTTTCGCACAGATATTCCTGCGTTGGAACCTTTCTATTTCCGAACACCTATTATGGAACCTTTCTATTTTCAAACACTATTTTTTAGACCGTTCTATCAGCAAGTTTCTATTTTTTACTGTCTCGACCTTTCTTTCATTTTTGGGACCTTTCTTTCATTTTTGGGACCTCTCTTTCATTTTTGGGACCTGTCTATTTTTTTCGGACCCTTCTTCTACTACAGAGCCGAATTAAGCTGTTACCGAATGCCGGCCTCGGCCCTGCGAAGTGACAGAAATGAGGACCGACCGATCATCTTTGCTGGTTCGCATCCACGGACCACCGCTGTCTCCCTACAAGAATTTTCCTTTCTAATTTTCTTTGTGCCTGACTTGGCCACACATCAGAGGCGAAAAAATCAATTGCATAACAAAATAGCCAATTAAATACCTTATCAATCGCTGGCATTCCCTCCCTGTAATCGTCGATCTCCACCCAATAGTCCTCGTCCCTTCCGATTCTTGTCTCCTCTCGACCAAGTGATTTCGAATGATTGTTGACCGTAGCACGCATGACGATGCCATCCATCGACATTTTGTCTCCCTTGGAAGAGAAGTTTGCTGGAAAATGGTGAAGGGATGTGAATTTTCCATTGATTTTCAGGTGGCATGAAGATAATTCTGTGCATGAAAGCTCACTTGCTCCGCCTACTCCATAAATGTACAGTATCTCTTGTTTGTATGTCTGCTCGTGTTTCGGCAAACAAATCGGAGAGGTGGTCGAGTCAAAAACGAGGTTTTCTCTGCAGAATTAGTGAGAAATTGAAAGACACCAAACAAACAATATAATGTGTTGCTTACTGTAATTCGAGAATTGCGAAGTCTCCCGCTGCATATCTGCGATATTTATCGTCACGGAACTGGGTCTTTGGTCTGCGGAACAAACTGGAACAAAATTCGAGTGATCAACGATTTTGCACATTGATAACGAACGATCTCCACAATTGATGCTTCGGATATATTATATGCTTAACGTAGGCTGTTCGTTGACCGGAATTCTTGCAAAGTTTTTGAGAATTATCGAGCCTTTAATCTAGTCTCGGAATTTTCACAAATCAGAACAGCGTACAGGCTATTCAGGTAGTACTGGTAAAATGAAAAAAGACAACTTGTTGAGGCGTGTTGTAAGTAGTATGATTGTGTCTGGAGAACATCGAATTGAAGCAATTTGCCCCGTACATAACGTACGCACGGGACGGCGTGTGCCCCAGGCTGAAAATCATTACAAAAAAATACATTAAAAAGCAAAATATTATGCAATTCGAACCCCTCCGCGCAATGATCAGCCGTGAGCACGTGTCTCTGAGAAATGATTACGCCCCTGCAAAAACAAATTGGCGCATGCATTCGAAGTAAGTAATTCGAAACAAGGTAGACAACTTACGAACACCCTGGTCCAAATCCAAAATCCATGGGATAGCTCCGGATTGAGCCAATTCCAACCACAAATTGTGAAGAGGTCATGTTCACGCCGTAGTTGATCACCGGACTTATTAATGAATGAAATTATTTAATACAAGTTTTTTTTAGACCAACCTAGGCGTTGCCTTTCCACAAATGTGTTGCAGTTCCTCATTTTGTTCTTGAGTTAGCCTACTTATCTCGGGCAAATAGCCCTTGGGTGGGTCACCACTCAACTGCGCGAACAATTCATTAGTCGCTTCCTAAATATATTTAAAGGAGGCGTATCATGAAAAATTAGTTGATGTTTTTGGGAACATGAACCGACCGGAATATAGAACGATAATAGAATGCCGAAGTTTGGAATTTGTAGGCCCATTTTAAACCGAGATATTCGCCCTCAAAGTATCAGGGAAACACAGGGAAAAAGCTGCAAAGAATTCAAATATTGTATGCAGCGCAAGGGGGGGGAGGAAGGGAAGGTAGATCAAAGAAATTTGCATCGCTGTCTCTCCGATTTGCATCGCTTTTGATCGATGAGGGAGGGAGGGGAATGAGTGGGGAAGAGAGTTGGGTTCGAATCCCGCCGGATACGGGAATCTTTTGCTGATTTCCTCTCGGTTGAAAAAGGCCGCAGATGAGAGTAAGAGGTCTCATTCCATCAACAAACATATTTGAACAACATTTATCTATCGAAAGAACGAGGAATTACAGTAATCTGGATGGAAGAAACGGAAATACAGTACTCGGGACTCATCAATGGTCGGTTGTAGGTGCCGTATCTCATACGGTTTCGTAGACACGCATCCCGACAGTTATACCGCTATTATTTTTCTTTGAGCGGACCATTTATATGCTCAAAACATATATATGTGTGTAATATTTTCAAGGGTTGGCTCTGTCATTCGCCAGTCAACCCCGAGATACACTACTTCAACCCTTCCCAGTACGTTATTCACATGAATGATGCTAAGGATTCTAGCTTTCACTTGGTTTGTTTGCTTGTTTTGTCGACTCAGATGACGTTTTTTTACATCGACTTTATCAGCTTCTGATGTAGTTCGAAACGTAACAAGAAAACAGAAAAGCAAACTACTATTACTATTGAAAACATCATATTAAAAAATAACTAAGATCTTCATCTAACAAGTCTTAATTAGAACAGAGTAACGGAGTAATAACGAATGAATTCAAACCGAACGATCGGTGCTGGGAAGTTGTTGGAGGGTTAGGGATCTTCTGAGCGGCACGAATCTTACGCAGCTTCAATATTCCAGAGTCGTTCTTCATGGCCTCTCCGAGCTGAATATATTATATTTAATTGTAGAAACACAAAATCAATTGCATATGATTGTATCGACAATAACGTGCTAGGCTGCAGCATTTTCGCAAGGTGTATAGTTAATTGGAAAAGTGAACATGCCATCTTTGCGGACTCGGCTTCTCCCTCAGCCTGCACAATCTTCTCGAGACGCTGCTGCTTGGCGCGCTCGACAACGAACGAGGCACGCTGAGTCTCCTGGGCAGCGACTTGCTTGGCCTGAAAAAGTATAAATATATAGCACTAATAAATAACTACAAGCCAATTATGCTAATTAAGCCAGCGTAGGCCAATTGTTAACATGGGGAATAACGAAAATAATCGTACCTGCCGCTGGGTGATGAGCTGGGAGGCGTTGAACTTGGCAACGACGCTCTTGAGCACCTCATTGCATTAGGAGGGAAGCACGCGCTCCTCCCAGTTCTGACCGAGCGTGCGATAGATCTTGATGGTAGGGGTCCGGTCGGGACAGCACACGCAGTCCGATGTTTACCATGTGAAAGTCATTGGCTCCGGTGAGAGAACGGATCTGGAATAATACTTTGTAAAATTGTGTCAGGATGTCAAAGGAAAGGTGAACTGACGAAATGCCAAACCCATATTGTCCCTAAGCCATTTCAAATTAATATACCTTATTAGGACGAGCGCGGATATCTTAGACGAGCGGGTATTGGAACCAGGGCACACGGAAGTGGAGTCCCTCTTTGTACACTTCCTCCGACAGACCGCCGATTCGGTTGAACATGATGGCACGGTGACCGGCATCAACTGGAAACGAAATATGCATGGTAATATTTGATTCACATAAATTACACCGTCTACTACACTCCCAAGCGGATATAATAAGAAAAAGTTAACGAACTTACCAGTGATCATGGCTTGGGCAGCTCCATAAGCGAGTGCTCCGGCTCCAATGAGCAGTCCAACTCCTGCTCCAGCCCCCTTGGCATTCTTGAGCACTTTTTGAAAAGCCTCCTTGCCTTGCTCTGCCATCTGAACAGAAAATAATCGATAAATCGATAAAAACAACGAATACAACAAAAATCGCGAAAACTTTCGTCACAATGATAAACTACAAACTACAACTGTTGACAACTGTTTTGTTTTCAATAAATTCGTTGACAAAAGGGTAAATCTAGCAACACATAGCATATCCTATAATGCCAAAGTATATTTATTGTAAAACAAAAGCAAAACTAGCATCAAAAAGAACAAATACCGCTGAGAAAATACGAAATCGACAGAAAATCGTAACTACCGTATTCTTGGCTATTTGCCAGAAGATTTTCTGTGTTTAGCGAAATTCTTGATAGCATCGGCATATCGTTGTAGGACTCGCTCAATTTGAATTTCAAAAGTTCATGATACGCCTCCTTTAACTGTGAGTACAAAAATATACTTACAAAATAGGTTGATTTTTAATTGAATTTTTTTGCATACCTGAGAATGATAGTCGAAACTCTGATAAAACTGCAATATCCAAAATTTCTCTATTTTGTCACTTCCTGTAAGCAAACATCCAAAAAATTAATTGTATGATTTCATACTTTCCGATGCGTCGAAACTTTCCTGTGCCGCAATGTCCTGATTGATTTTTAATGAACAGACATATTTGATAGAATTCGAATAAGTACCTTCAAAGTGTCAAACTTCTCCATACAAATCCCGGTGAGCAAGCAAATTCGATCAAGCATGTGCAAAATATCCGTCGCCCTTTTTCGGTTCTGAAAATGAGATTGTACTCAAGTTTAGTGCGTGATTCACATCATTTGCATTCTCACGACCGATCAGAAGTCCGGCGAGAAAAATGACCTGAGAAGAGATTTCATATTTTGAAAATAAGTAATCGTTTCAAAATAAGTAATTGCACCTCCGATCCGTCAACATCTTCAGTGAATACTAAAGGAGTACCATCAAGTACCTGCAATTTATTTAATGATGAACATTGCCAAACACTTGGTTTACCTCTGATCTATCCTTCGCTGTTTCAACGTCAAAATACGAACAAGATTTGGTGTTAGTGCAATTCACTCTTGTCAGTTTGGCTTCGATTTGTTCTTTCACGATTAAATGCTCTGTTTTTTTCATATCCTTTTTAGAGATACAGAGTAACATCATACCCTGGTCAAGATCGATCATCGATAATTTCACATCTTTCTTCTCTAGTTCTAGCGCCATCTCTCTCGTAGGAAGACAAATAACTCCTTTGTCATACAATGGCCGTTTAACAATCAAAATGACAAAATCATTCGTTGTCTGAACAAATGACAATTTTTAAGATGAATGTTGGTAATATTACCGAGCACAATTCATCGTGACATATGGGTCCCACGGCCCTCTCAATCGTAGTTTCATAATATTTATCGCCAAGCACGTACAGATCTGACCGTTCGAAGTCCACACTAAAATACATTAACGTACATTAATAAAAAGAAAAAACTTACGTGCGAAAGCAATTGAAGGATGCGAGTATGTGTCTCTCAGCAATAAAAACACCATCGCAAACCTTCTTGGGCTCATACTTTCCTAAATAGCGGGAATGTTTCCCATAAAGGAAGATATTTTGCTTACGTAAGCTGTCGCAATACGGTTTGATACACAAATTTCCCATGAAAATTCGTGCAGCATACAAATGTTTGCGAAAAATTTCGCCTCTGTTAAAAATTATAATTGAAAATAAAATGAAGTCGAGTGCCTACAATTTCTTGCCTCCTCGCCCACACTTTCTTTTGATATCTTCTGCTTCAGTTTTCGTAATTCGAGGAAGCGCCGAGATTCGATTCTTCACATCGTCGAAAGCCTTCGACGTGCAGATGGGAGGAACAATCGGAGGATTGATTCTTTTCCCTCAAATTTTAGATGTAATTAGAAAATTAGTAACCAGCTGACCATCCTCGATGTACTTTCGAAATTGATCTTTAAGATGAAAGTAGTTATCGGGATTGCAAACTCCTGAACTATCAAACACTGCCGCATTTGGAAAGGAAAACACTCAAACAAACCTGTATGTTCACAAACAAACTGTCCCCAGAAGTAAATGGACACTCCCATGGTTATCCCGTCAACTTCTCCGTCAATCGTCTCCGAGTCCGAATTCTTCGCCGCTCTCCGCACCCCAAGCAAGAACTCGATAAGGTTATCGGAATAGAAGATGGGGTCGCCCGGTACTGACTGACAATTTAAGAAATCTCTTCTAATTCTGCCATGACATTAAAGGGGGAGAGGCATCAATGGTGGGTCAATTATCATAAGCGAGCGGCGCGCACCGTTTCGCATGCGCCGTTTCTTCTTTGTAATTCTCTCTCTCGCTCATTGCCTGCACGATCAGGGTCACTTGGAACACAGCCAATCGATCATATCTCGGTTCAAACAAAAATTCAAAACATGGAAACCATCATCGGGTGTCCGTGACCCATCATCTCACATCGAGAACTAATCTAGCCAGATATTGATGCCACAGCCTCTTTAAGAAATGTCGTGAAGCGGTAAATTTGGGTTTTCGATGAATTACACTGCATGACTAGTTTGACCAAAATCGAAAAAAATAAAGCTAACAGTGAACGACGTTGAGCTATTCGCGGTGATTATTATCGTGCAGTTCTCAAAGATATTTCTTGGTCCCTCCGTTTTCATACAATTCGTCATTTGGTCATCACGACTGAGATCCACGATGTGATCTTCTGCAATAGTACTGTATAAAGTAACAACAATCGGAAGTATCGGGTTGATGCGTAAGTTTCTGACTTTTTTTGAGTTTGTCTATTCTGAGCGATCCTAACCTTCCTTTTCAACCTATCGACTAATTCTTTTTTTATAGTAGATGGGGACATGGATGGACTTTTTAGCGCACACTAAAACAGACCGATCGATTTAGAAATACCGTTACAGTGCAAAACCAAATAGCTCGCAGTGACGTTTCGGACTGACTTTTTCTCAGGCCTGTGCTCCTTTGAGAATAGTGTTTGGTATAAAACCACTTCACAAACCTCAAGCACAGATACTTAGCAGTACTATATAATGAGAGTCATGAGTAAACGTCGTTCGCCCCACTCAAGACACGAAACTTTTCGGAAATGAAGATCTTCCGAAATGGATCTTGGACAGTTTTCAGCGTCGTTTTTTCGTTACCTTGAACTTGAAAATTTCTTTCATACAAAAAACTCAAGTTTGTTGGCGTACTAGTTCACGTTAATTTTTTGATAAGGATACTGCATGTATTTCATGAGCAGTAAAAATCTAAACTTGTGCCTCTAAATACTGACGACGAAATCGGGACTTCAGCCGCTGTCCCGAATTCCGGGTAAGGTAGAAGTCGGATTTTTCTCGCTGATTGGGAAGAGGCCATGCCACACTACTTATTTATTGGGCTACAAAGGTGGTTGACTAGTTTTTATAGAATTTATTATAATCGGAAACGACTGGAGTCGCATGTTTTGAGATAATTCGGTCCAGATTATGAATTAAAAATTCTTGCACTTTTACTATGCAGTCCTAGCCCCATTTCATATTACGGTTATAGTGGACCAACATCCCTCTAAATAGTACTGGGGGAAAATTTAGTATAAGCAATACCGGTCTGCAGAAAATTTAAGAAACATAAAAGTCAGAAACTTACGCATCAACCTAATAAACTAATTTCGGAATTTAGTTGAATTTGGAAGTAAACCAACTGGGAATCACTGTCCTCAGGAGTCTCGGTACTCGATCGTTGGAATTATGGATACAGGCTGGATAATGTCGCTGCAAGCCCTCCTTCACTTCAACAATGGCGATTTCTGCGCCGTGAAACTGCAAAGGGCAAATAATCGTGGGAAATAATTCAGAGCTCTTGCAAACTTTATCGTCCAAAAAGGAAGTCGGAAATCGGTAGTGCTGAGCTGGTTCGTTCAGTTCCTGAAATGAGGCATAAAATATCCCATTGGTGGTCTAGAAACAAACAATGTGTGTAATAATGATTTGCGAGGAGACATCCGACACTGGCTCACCGTTCCTGAAAGGAAAGGTCGTTAACACAAGGAATATTCAGACTTGTTTCTAACTCCATGAAAGCTATGAGGTCAAATAGTAGAGTCTCACACGAGTAAGCAGGATGGCGAGGTGATGATGTGCTTGCGAGTAACGAATGCTCCGCCGCACTCAAGTTGCGTATCAAGATTGAGCACTCTCACCGCCCATGAAGTAGGAGCAATATCATCGGGCAGATTTCTAAAATACTAAGTACTACTTTTGGAAATTGATGTAGCAATATTTTAAAATAGCATACTTCGTTTTTCCGCAGTCTGGTACACCCCAGCCGCTCTGACTGCGCTCGGAAGGCAGCAACGACGTCCAGGCGGATATCGGAGCGAGGATAGGGAAGAATAGAAGGAGGAAACGCATCGGAACCATGGAGGAAAGGAGAACAATCCACGTTTATACCTCGCGCTTTTTCCCAAGCGAGTCACTCGCATGCGTGCAAGGCCTCACGCGCTTTTATTTTGCAAGGACAAACGGATTGAACGGCTTAACATAATTTTCAAATAGCATTGCTCAGCTTTTATTATGGTAACAGTGTAAGAGCAATAAGATCACATAATATATTTATTCTGATTTGAAGATCAAGGCTACGTGAAATGGCTTGAATCTTTTTTAGTCGTTCGTGAGGTACACTAAATGGAGCATGGAGCATCATAGATTAATTTTAAAGAAGGCGTCCCACGAACCAAAATTGGTGGGTCTCACAGCGGAGTTATTGCGTCTGCAAGAAATTACGGTAGTTAGTTGGAATTTTGCCAAAAATTCACCGTTTCGCAGAAGTGCGGGTTTATTGATCTTTCTACTTTGTTATTTAATTATTTTGTCGCATTTTGTGTTTCAAACCAACTCTACTAGTGGCTGGACCCTTGGCCGTTGTTATTAACTCGGTTGTACCGCAAAATAGCTTGCAAATTGCTGTAAAACAACCGTTCACTGGTTTCCTAAGTATTTGCCTCGTTTTCAATGTTCCTAGCTTGCCGCAGTACATTATTCAGTTCGTAAGTGGATCAGTTTCTCAAATTGTGATCACAATTCGGTGATGCAAGGCTTAGTATAGCTAAATAATAGGTTACTTACCGTTCTTGTTCAATACTTCAATTCGCTCCACTTTGCGATCATGTTTCTCCGTTGTCTAACCACAATTGCCTTGTTTTTATCGTCTTTTATCATCAGTACCATGTTTTATAGGCCTACTACTTCTGGGGTCGCGCAGCCCTTCAACTCGGTCAGTATGAAGCTGGCTGCCGTTCCTTGACCGAGGTGAATATTTTATATATTATTTAAATATAAGGCGTTTGCGTTTTACGTTAATATAAATATATATTAATTTTAGGCTGAACAAAGTAAATGATAGTGAAGTTGTGGTTAGGAGTGTTTCTGAGACTGATTGTCTGTCCGAATTTAGTGACAAATAACACACAGTTTGCTCCTGCTTTCCTTCTAAACCAATCAAACTGTGTTCCGTGTTTTAAAAATGTTATGCATGCTTCTTTTGAATGATTTTTTCCTTTTTATAGGTGACTAGTCCGGATCGAAGGTCAACAAGAAGGAGGTCGTCGAGGCCGTCACCATCCTCGAGACCTCTCCCATGGTCATCTCGGGAATCGTCGGATACATCGATACCCCCAAGGGACCTCGCCCCCTTAAAGACCGTGTTCGCTGAGCATCTGTCTGAAGACTTCCGCAGACGCATGATCAAGAACTGGTACGTGTACCACTTAGTTAGATTCAGCTAAAATCAGGCAAGAGCTTAGACGATGATTGAAAGACTGGTTGCCTGTCCGAATTTGGTGACGAACAATACCCTGTCCACTGATGCCTTCCTTCTGAACCAAACGAGAGCATACATAAATGATGCAATTTTAAGTTATCAGTTAATAATTTTCTTTAAATTTTAGCAGAAGCTCCGCAAGCACCGCAACAAGAATACCCACATCATGGAGGTTCAGCTTAATGGAGGATCTATCGCCGATAAGGTCGAGTGGGCAAAGGAGCGTCTGGAGAAGCAGGTTTGTTACTGTATATAATTAGATAATGATTTCGGTGATGAATATCATCCAGTGCACTTGCTGCCTTCCTTCTGAATCATAGTGTTCTGACATTATATATATTTCATCATTTTGATTAAATAATTGCCTTGCTTGCAGGTCCTCATCGACCAGGTCTTCGCCCAGGACGAGATGGTCGATACCATCGGTGTTACCCGCGGAAATGGATTCAAGGGTGTCACTTCCAGATGGCACACCAAGAAGCTCCCTCGCAAGACCCACAAGGGTCTCCGCAAGGTAAGCATTGAATAACTTTTAATTGATATCATTTTTAGCTGTGATGCTTGCCAAAATGAAAGTAGTGGACATAATTGTCTTTGCTGATAACATACCCGGTTCTGAGCTTGCTTAGCGGCTTTAATTAGATTTGTTATAATATAAAATGTTTGATATATATTCTTCCAGGTCGCTTGTATCGGAGCCTGGCATCCGTCCAGAGTCCAGTTCACGGTTGCCCGTGCTGGTCAGAAGGGATACCATCACAGAACCGAGATGAACAAGAAGATCTACCGCATCGGCAAGTCCCCTCTGACGGCCGAAGGCAAGAAGAACGGATGCACCGAGTTCGACGTCACCGAGAAGACCATCAACCCCATGGTGAGATTTCCTCTATTCACGTCCATTATACTTTCTGCACGATGATGGTAAATTTGTATCTGCAAATCTGATCACTAGGTGATATTCGCTCTACTGAGTGCTTCTAAATAGATATTTTTCCTGAGGCGTCATCGAATGTATTTATTTAATCATTATTTTGCAGGAAGGATTCCCCCACCCTTCGAGAAGATCACCCTCAAGTTCATCGACACCTCTTCCAAGTTTGGCCACGGACGCTTCCAGACCACCGAAGAGAAGAAGGCCTTCATTGGAAAACTCAAGAAGAACATCGTTGCCGAGCAGGAGACTGCCGCTGCCGCTCATTAAACTTGTTATTCTTGTTTTGTAAGATAAATTTGTTATAATTATCTATCAAATGTGCATCAACATACATCAGTATCACCGATGAACGAGCAACAAGAGTAACTTTGGAGATTACTGCATCCAAATAGTTCCAAAAGAGAATCATTTCGATTTCGTCGTTAATAGATGACATCTAATGAATAATACCGTGATTGCGGGGGTTACTGTTGTCAAACATTTAGTGATGGCATGATTTGTGTCATGAAATTATTATTGTGTGATTTTATAAATGTCGAGCTTTTTTATACCCCGTCTTTATCAGCGGCAAGCCCGTTTGACGCTATGTAAGTGCTCCAATCGCTCCCTCCTCACAACGGTCTCGTGGTCAAGTGGTGTATGCGCTGGCCTAGAGAACATACCCCGGCGGGCTCGAATCCCCGCCAGTGCAAATTGTCTGTTGCCGGTCCTCTTTTTCTATTGCCTCTCTCAATCAATCAATACGATTACCGTATCGAAAATAGACCCTGCGCCCAGCTCAAAACTTTGGAATTTCGTAGCAGGCTTCAAAGGCATCTGTGAAACTTCGCATAAACTGATCTTTGATCGGGTAGCCCTCCCCTATCACCCCACATTTCCAGTTTATGTGACTAAAAATTCGTGGGACGCCTCCTTTAATTTCAAATGATTATAATATTGCGGTGTACATAAAATTCACATTTTATTGAATGAATCGTTGCCAATGGTATAATATGTGACAGGGGAGGTCTCGAATAATCCCGAGTATTATGGTTACAATCTTCTAACCATAATCGCTTATAAAAATTACGAAATTCTGCATTTTCCATAGATTTTTTAAGCAACAGAAAACAAAATACGAACGAAGTGAACAGCGTTATTTGAATGCTCAAGGTACTGTTGTGACCTCACAATATTCTACCCCTGAAAAGTGTACAATTTTCTCCTTCATCCAAAATATGATTCATACCATCAATTTCAGTTACTTGCTTATCGCGAGATCCATCGATTCTGAAAAACCATTAATAAAATAAAATATTTTTTGTTGTTATAGTTATTATTGTTGTTGTTATTCGGAGATAAGTAATCACCCTTTAGGACAGATCCCGGTCCATTTGCAGATGAAATCGCCCTCCCGCTCAAGATTCGGACCCCATACGCTCATGAACGGATACATGTTGTAGCTCTGCAAAAAAAATAACATTTGCGTAAAAAAGAGAAATCACTTGAAAAAATAACGAGATCGCTCAGCGCTTACCATATGCCGGCTCTGGGCTTGCGAAGTGACAGCAACAAATACGAACCGATCATCTTTGCTGGTTCGCATCCACGGTCCACCGCTGTCTCCCTACAAAAATTGTCTTTTCAAATTTTCTTTGTTCCTCTCTTGTCCACACATCAGAGGTCACAATTTGCGTTCCAAAAAAATTTCAGACAATAGTTAGTTAAATAAATACCCGGTCTATCGCAGCCATTCCCTCTCTGAAATCGTCAATCTCCACCCAATAATCCTCGTCCCTTCCGATTCTTGTCTCCACTCGACCAAGTGATTTCGAATGATTGTTGAACATAGCTCTCATGACGATACCATCCATTGTCATTTCAAAGACATCCTTTCCTTTGGCATCCTTGCCCGTGTAGTTCGCTGGAAACATATTTTTTGCAAATAAAAAATTGGAACAGGAATTCGTGATTGAAAACTCACACGCTCCGCCTACTCCATAAATGTATAGTATCTCTTGTTTGTATGTCTGTTCGTGTTTGGGCATACAAATTGGAGTGGTGGTCGAGTCAAAAACGAGATTTTCACTGTGATTTAGAGAGCAGTTTAAAGAAGCCAAAAAGCAAATAAACCTTATTACCGTAACTCGAGAATTGTAAAATCTCCCTTAGCATACGTTCGATATTTATACTGGTAATCATCCGGGAACTGAGTAGCTCTACTGAACCATCTGAAAACGAATTCGCGTAAAGAACGACTTTTGAAAACGAACGATCTCCACAATTGATGTTTCGGATATATTATATGCTTGACGAAGGCCAGTCGCTCGCCGGAATTTTTGCAGGGGACCTGCAATGTGTAGTGGATTTTATCGAGTTTTCATTGCAAATTTGAAAAAAATCGAACATGGATTTTGGATAGGCGAGGAACAATTAGAATATTATATGAGGCCGTTCGCCTAAGGTTCAACAAGCCCCGCAGGGGTCGGGAACAGGTAAAAAATCGAAAGGTCTAAAAAGTAGGCCCTAGGGGTTATTTTTGATCCTCTACACGATGGGACACTCGATTTCGCAATATGTCCCCTCCCCGCTCCAGAGGGGGCACCCCCCATTTTGGCCAAAAACGTGTTTTTCGAGTTTTTCTCGCCGGGAAGTGCCCAAAATGGCACGAAATCTCGCGACCTAAAACAGAATTTTGTGCTCTATCTCATGGTTATATTGATTTATCATGACTATTTTTCGTTTTCGAGAAAAGGCCGATTTTTGACCCAGAGGATAGCGCAAGAAATCCCTTCAGGAGTTGATAGAGCTGGTTCTGCTGATCATTTTGGTATATTGGACTAAGGTTTTGAGTTTACATATTGAGGTTTCCGGGGGGTGGAGCGAAAATGGGACACAAAAAATTGTCGCGAATACCCCCGTGTTGGTGCTCATTTTGTAGAGCTCGTTGAACTGATAATTTTCTGTGTTGGACTTTTTCTTGTAAACGTTTCCTTAAGAAATTACAATCGCCCAGAGAGGCCGTTGTCGCGTGATGTCCGATAATCACTTTTTCGATAGTTGTTACTTCTTAAGGAAACGTTTCCAAGAAAAAGTCCAACACAAAAAATTATCAGTTCAACGAGCTCTACAAAATGAGCACCAACACGGGGGTATTCGCGACAATTTTTTGTGTCCCATTTTCGCTCCACCCCCCGGAAACCTCAATATGTAAACTCAAAACCTTAGTCCAATATACCAAAATGATCAGCAGAACCAGCTCTATCAACTCCTGAAGGGATTTCTTGCGCTATCCTCTGGGTCAAAAATCGGCCTTTTCTCGAAAACGAAAAATAGTCATGATAAATCAATATAACCATGAGATAGAGCACAAAATTCTGTTGTAGGTCGCGTGATTTCGTGCCATTTTGGGCACTTCCCGGCGAGAAAAACTCGAAAAACACGTTTTTGGCCAAAATGGGGGGTTCCCCCTCTGGAGCGGGGAGGGGACATATTGCGAAATCGAGTGTCCCATCGTGTAGAGGATCAAAAATAACCCCTAGGGGCAACTTTTTAGACCTTTCGATTTTTTACCTGTTCCCGACCTCTGTTGAACCTAAGGCAAACGGCCTCATATGTCTTTCAAAAATCGCCTTGATTTATTAGTGTGCAAAAATGTCAATGTTTAAAAAATACTTGATACTGTTCGTTGTAAGAAGTGCGATTGTTTCTGGAGAATATCGGATTAAAGCAATTTGCGCCGTACATAACATACACACGTGACGGAGAGTGCCACAGTCTGAACCAAATAATCGATATAGTCAAAACAAAATTAATAATAAGAAAAATAATATACTAACTCATCCACGCAATGATCAGCTGTGAGAATGTGCCTCTGGGAAATGATTACGCCCCTGCACAACAAATTTGAGTTTAGCTTCGACGTAAGTAAATAGAAACAAGGTAGGTTACTTACGAGCACGATGGTCCAAATCCAAAGTCCATGGGGTAACCAAGGAAAATGCCAATTCCAACCACAAATTGTGATGTGCTCATGTTTACGCCGTAGTTGATCACAGGACTAAGTAATTTTTTGAATAGTAATTTATTAAGTTAAAAATGTTAGGGAACCTAGGCGCGGCCTTTCCGCAAATATGTTGTAGCTCCTCATTTTCTTCTTGAGTTAGCCGACTAATTTCGGGCAAATATCCCTTTGGAGGGTCACCGCGCAACTGCTCAAATAGCTCATTGGTCGCTCCCTGGAGAATATCAAATGCGACTTGGCCTTCATTTTCCTGCGCTTACCTGAGAATTATAGCCGACTGGTTGATAAAAGTCCAAGATAGGAAACTTGAATTTCTCACTTCCTGCAAGCAAACATAGTCATTTTTATTTTCGTTTAACGATTCCATACTCTCTGACGTGTCGAAATGTTCGTGAGCCGCGATCTCCTGGTCGATTTTTATCAATGATTTTGCCTCTTCATTTGTAAATAATTATTTTATACAGACCTTTAAAGTGCCGAATTCCTCCATACAAACCCCAGTGAGCAAGCAAATTCGATCAAGCATGTGTAAAATATCCGTGGCCCGTTTGCGTTTCTGAAATTTATTTTTGTTCTTGCCTCCAGTTTGCGATTCACATCTTTTGCATACTTGCGACCGTTTAGCAGTCCAGCGAGAAAAATAACCTGAGAAGCGATTTCGAATTTTGACATTTCAAAACAAGTAAGTAACAATAAGGAACCTCCGATCCGTCAACATCTTCAGTGTACACTAAAGGTGCGCCGTCGTTTAACTGCGAATTTCAAACTCCGTAATTATGGGTATTCAATTACTGCCGTACCTCAGATCTGTCCTTCGCTGTTTCGACATTGAAATATGAACAAGATTTTGTTTTTGTGCAATTAACTCTGTTCAGTTTGATATCAACCTGTTCTCCCACGATCAAATATTCTGTTAAATATAAATATTATTCTTTAGCAAGAACGAAAATCATCTTGCCATCGTCCAGTTCAAGCATCGATAATTTCACATCTTTCTTTTCAAGTCCTAGCGCCATCTCTCTGGTCGGAAGGCAAACAATTCCATTGTCCAACCGTTGTCGTTTGACAATTAGAATTACGAAATCATTGGCTGTCTGAAATTTGGCAATTAGTAGGATTAATGTAAGTAACATTACCGAACACGATTCGTCGAAACACAAGGGTCCAACTGCCCTTTCAATAGTAGTTGCATAATATTGTGCTCCAAGCACATAGAGACCAGTCTGTTGGAAGTCAACCCTAAAACATGCACAAAATGCATTCACATTGAGAGCATTCTTACGTGCGAAAGCAGTTGAATGAAGCGATTATGTGTCTTTCAGCAATAAAAACACCATCGCACACCTTCTTTGGTTCATACTTTCCTAAACAGCATAATTGATTCGAATAAAAATAAATATTATATTCACGTAAGAAGTCGCAATGCGGATAGATGCACAGATTTCCCATGAAGATTCGAGCAGCATACAAATCTTTTCGAAAAATTCCGGCTCTGTTGCGAATTGATAATTGAAGTTTGAATGAAATTGGATGCATACAATTTCTTGCCCCCTCGCCCACACTTTCTTCTTATATCAGCTGCTTCTGTTTTCGAAATTCGTGGAAGTGCCGAGAGTCGATTTTTCACATCCTCGAAAGCCTTTGACGTGCATGCAGGAGGTACCGTAGGATGATCGACTCGTTTTCCTAAAATATTATAGATTTGGAGTAGAGAAATAGTATTCTGCGCGGACCATCCTCGATGTAATTTCGAAATCGATCTTTGAGATGAAAGTAGTTTCCCGGCTCGCAAACTCCTGAACACTGTCGCATTTTGAAAGGAGGACACTAAGACTAACCGGTATGCTCACAAATAAACTGGCCCCAGAAGTAGATCGACACTCCCAGGGTCACCCCGTCGACTTTTCCCTCAATCGTCTCCGTTTCCGAATTCTTCACCGCTCTCCGCACCCCAATCAGGAACTCGTAACGGTATTCGGAAGAGAAGATGGGATCGCCCGGTGCGGACTGAAAACGAATCATTTTCATTCCGCTTCGAAATTGAGCCACTAGAACACCGTTTTGAGCGACAATGCATTTGTTGGGAGGGAAAACTATGTCATACATTTCTAAGATAAAATCTGAGAAGTTCTCACACTGAACGACGTCGAACTGTTTGCGGTGATAATAATCGTGCAGTTTTCAAAATTATTTCCCATTTCCTTTTTCGGACAATTCGTCATTTCTTCTCCGTGCATGAGATTCACAATTTGATCTTCTTCAATAGTGCTTTATAAATTAAGCAAAATTCGGAATTAAACTATTTTTCAGAATTAACCAAAGAAGGGAAAGTTTTAAACCAACTGGGTGTCATCGTCCGCAGATCCTTCGGTATTCGAACGTTGGCAAACGCGATACAGGCTGGGAAGTGTCGCTGCAAGCCCTCCTTCACTTCAACAATGGCGATTTCTGCTCCGTGAAACTGCAAAAGGGGGTGATTGTGGGAAAATCAATGCTCCGGGAAACATTATCGTCCAAAAAAGCGGAAGGAAATCGATAGTGTTGCGCTGGTTCGTTCATTTCCTGCAATGCTGCTTTGAATATTCAATTGCTGTTCGAGAAACAAACAATGTGCACGACAATGATTTGTGAGGAGACATCCGACACCGGTTCACCATTTCTCAAAAGAATCATTTCAAGCCAGAATCCATTCCCGGTTCCTTGTTTTTTTTTATAAAAGCAATGCCGCCAAAACGGTGCAAGATCTCACACGAGTAAGCACGATGGTGAAGTTATTATATGCTTGCGAGTAACAAACGCCCCTCCGCACTCCAGTTGCGATTCGAGATTAAGCACTCGAACAGACCACGAAGTAGGAGCTATATCGTCCGGTAGATCTCTAAAATAGATTAAATAACGTATATTTCAGATGAAAATCATTGAACATGCAAAAATAACAATAAAAACATAATACTTCAATTAGCATACACCGTTTCTCCGCAGTCGGGTACTCCCCAGCCGCTCTGGCTTCGCTCGGAAGGAAGGAGTGGTGTCCAGGCGGATATAGGAGCAAGAATAGTGAAGAAAATATGAAGAAACGACATCGGAGCGAGGAGTACATTGGAAGCCGCGTTTATATCGACGCACTTGGTTCCCATGGGAGTCACTCGAAACTGTGCAACGCGACGCACAACGTGCTTTTATTTTTGCAAGAAAAATGGATTGAATGGCCTAAAATAATTTTCAAATCGAATTGCTTAGCTTTTATTATATTGTAGACTCGAAACTGAATAGGAGATTGAAGTGGCTCGAATCACCTCTTGATATGCAAGTCGTTTGTGAGTTACACAAAAAAATTCGAATTTGCAGGATATGATGAAACAACAAAATATTCCAGTGCGAATATATGAGAATACGTGTTCCAAAGCTCATCGCATTGTTGTGGCGTACAATAAATTTCACATTTTATTGAATTAACCGTTGTAGTACATCATCTGTGCAGAGGATGTTTTCTCGAGTATGAAAATCTTCTACTTATCGTTGTTATTGAAAAACTCAAGATACTGTTGGGTTCTCACAGTATTCCACCCCTATAAATAATTCCATTTTCTTGCCGAACCAAATTATGACTGATACCATCAATTTCTGTTGCTTGCTTATCGCGAGATCCCTCGATTCTGAAACTTTCTTTATTATTTTTTTTAAGTATTATTTTTTTGATTTGGTTGTTGTTGTTGTTGCTAATGTATTGAGAAAATAACTTACCCCTTAGGGCAAATGCCTGTCCATTTGCAGACGAAATCAGCCTCTCGTTCAAGATTCGGTCCCCACTCGCTCATGAAGGGGAACATGTTATAGCTCTGCAAAAAAATGCATAAAAAATTGATAAATATAATGAAAAATATTCTTAAAAAATACTTTTAAAAAAAACGAGTTTGAAACATCCTCGGATGTGGGTAGGCAGCATTAGGAGAGATCGTCAAAAATACAAGGACGACAAGCACAACATCGCTCACCATATGCCGGCTCTCGCCCTGTGAGGTTAACGAAACGAGGACAGATCGCTCATCTTTGTTTCTAGTTCGCATCCACGGTCCACCGCTGTCTCCCTATAAGATGCGTTTTCATTGTTCCTCATTTGGCCATCAGAGGTTTGCTATCATCTAATGGTAAAATGTTTGAAACAGCAAAATTTCAATTGTTGAAACGAAAATTAATATATATATTAATTTTCGTTTCAACAAATGAAATTATATATATACGCATAACAAATGTATCTCCTCGAAATGGTACCCGATCTAGCGCAGGCATTCCCTCTCTGAATTCGTCCATTTCCACCCAATAGTCCTCGTCTCTTCCAATTCTTGTCTCCGCTCGACCAAGTGATTTCGAGTGATTGTTGAACACGGCTCGCATGACCACACCCTCCATCGACATTTCGACTCCCTCGGAAGAGAAGTTTGCTGGAAAATGGTGAAGGGATGTGAATTTTCCATTGATTTTCAGGTGACATGTAGAAAATTCTGTGAAAGAAAACTGACTCGCTCCGCCCACTCCATAAGTGTACAGTATCTCCTGCCCGTATGCTTGTTCGTGCATAGGCATACAAATCGGGCTGGTCGTCGAGTCAAAGACGAGGTTTTCTCTTTTTATATTTTTTGAAGACAGCAAATAAATTATCTACTGCTGACCGCAATTCGAGTATTACGAAATCTCCCTTAGCGTAGTTGTGAAATTTGTATTGAAATTCGTCAGGGAACTTAGTGGCTCTTTTGAACCAACTAAAAGATAACTGACATAACTTTCGATAGCACACTCTTCACAACGAACGATCGATACACTTGATTCTTTGGGTATATTATGTGCTTGACGTAGGCAATTCGCTGTTCGGAATTCTTGCATGAGACCTGCAGAATTCTCGTAAATTTCTTTCGAGATCCCGTAATGTGTCCGCTTTTCGAATTCGTGTGATTTGACGCAAGTTTGCTACTGTGTCAATGTATAAAAAGATACTTGGCTGTAGGTGCTATATGTGGAGTGATCGTGTCTGGAGAAGATCGGATTGAAGCAATTTGCGCCGTACATAACGTACACACGGGATGGAGTGTGCCACAAACTGAAAATATATGTATTTTAAAATAAATAGTATTAAAAGTCTTACTCATCCACGCAATGATCAGCCGTAATGACGTGTCTCTGAGAAATAATTGCACCTCTGCAAAATCAAGTTTGAAAGGGAATATCTAAACAAAATCGAGAAAAACATGTAAAAAAACATACGAGCACTCAGGTCCAAATCCAAAATCCATGGGATATCCCAAGAGGTGGCCAATTCCAACCACAAACTGAGAGGTGCTCATGTTGACACCGTAGTTGATCACTGGTCTTGATAAATTATGATTTTTTTTTAAATAAAAACCTAGGCCTAGGTTTTTTTTTACCTAGGCGTTGCTTTTCCGCAAATATGCTGTAGCTCCTCGTTTTCTTCTTGAGTCAGCCTACTAATCTCGGGCATATATCCTTTTGGAGGGTCACCACTCAACTGCGCGAACAATTCATTAGTTGCTCCCTGAAGATGTTAAACAGTGAATACAAGTCTGCATTTTCCACCTGAGAAGAATTATAGTCGATCCTCTCAAACAATTCTACGGTGAGTTTTCCAAATACTTCACTTTCTGCAAGCAAGCATTAATGCGACAAATTGTTTTATGATTCCATACTTTCCGATGTGTCGAAACTTTCCTGTGCCGCGATGTCCTGAATAAGTTTTGTTAATGAACTTGCAATTTCTAGAATAATATTTACAGACCTTCAACGTGTCGAATTCTTCCATACATATCCCAGTGAGCAAGCATATTCTATCAAGCAAATGCAAAATATCCGTGGATCTTTTGCGGTTCTGAAAAATAAGGATATTCTCGACTCAGCTGTGCAATTCACATCATTTGCATGTTCGCGACCAATCAGAAGTCCAGCGAGATAAATGACCTGAGAAGCAATTTCAGATTTTGACATTTCATAGTAAGCAATAAAACCTCAGATCCGTCATCGTTCTCAGTGAACACAAAAGGAGAGCCATCGAAAAACTGCAAAAGTCCTCATTATTGGACCTCATAATATATTTGCAGTACCTCAGATCTATCCTTCACTGTTTCAACGTCAAAATACGAACAAGATTTGGTGTTTGTGCAATTAACTCTTGTCAGTTTGGCGTCGATTTGTTCGTTCACGATTAAATTCTCTGTTATTTTTTTCATACCCTTTTTAGAGATACAGAGTAACATTCTACCCTGGTCAAGTTCGATCATCGATAATTTCACTTCTTTCTTCTCAAGTTCTAGCGCCATCTTTCTGGTAGGAAGACAAATAACTCCTTTGTCATTCAATGGTCGTTTGACTACCAAAATGATAAAATCGTTGGCTGTCTGAAATCTTGGCAATTAGAAGGATAAATGTTGGAAACATTACAAAACACGATTCGTCGTGGCATAGGGGTCCCACTGCCATTTCAACAGTAGTTTCATAATAATTCTCACCAAGTACATAAATTCGACTGTGTTTGAAGTTCACCCTAAAACAACTGCTTGAAAACGTCTACTAAAAGAAAATCTCACGTGCGAAAGCAGTTAAAAGAAGCGAGTATGTGTCTCTCAGCAATAAAAACACCATCACAAATTTTCTTTGGTTCATACCTTCCTAAACCATGTAATTTTCAATCAAAAAGGTATTTTACTAACGTGATCGTTCACAATACGGCTTGATACACAGGTTTCCCATGAAGATTCGAGCAGCATACAAATCCTTTCGGAATGTTTCGCCTCTGGTGAAATTGGTAATTAAAATAAAATGGTGTCGAATGCTTACAATTTCATGCCTTCTCGCCCGCACTTTCTTTTGATATCTGCTGCTTCAGTTTTCGAAATTCGGGAAAATGCTGAGAATCGATTCTTCACGTTATCGAAAGCCTTTGATGTGCACTTATGTACAGCTGGAGGATCGACTCGTTTCCCTTTAATTTTGAATGTATTTGGAACAATAATAAGAAGCAAACCATCCTCGATGTATTTTCGAAATCGATCTTTAAGATGAAAGTAGTTATCGGGATTGCAAACTCCTGAATGGCACATTTTTGCATTGTGAATACGCTCTGTATTCACAATACAGAGATCTTTGATATCAAATTCCGGCGCTTCTGCAGTTGGGGGGGGTCTCCCCCTATTCCACTTTTCCCTCCCTCCCATTTTGCTCTCCTCCACTGAGGAGAGCGCGGTCTCCTCCTCAGAGGAGACCAAGTCCGCGGGGGCGAATGCTCCCCTCCCTCTCCTCAGATTGGAGAGCGATGGACTGAACCCGAGAAGTGAAATCGAAAGCTTTTATAGGGATAAATTGGATGTAAATTGATTGGATGTAAATCGACGAGAGACATAATCTCATTCTGGACTAATTGATTTGTTGACGAATGGTCTTCATTCACATTCTTCGATTTTTTGCTGATTTTTTCACAAAAACTAAGCACTAGGAACAAAAGTGCTAGGCACTAAGCACTAGGATCTAAGAAGCACTGAGCCTTATTCTGAGCACTGAGCCTGATCCTAAGCACTAAGCCTAAGCACTAAGCGCTAAGCGGTAAGTCTAAGGATAACATTTGAGGTTTAGTGCTTAGTGCTTAGTGCTTAGGCTTAGTGCTTAGCATGCTTAGTCTTTTGTTAGTGATCATTACATGTGTGCAGCGTCTAGGAAAGAAAGGCGAAAGTTCGAAATGAACTAGACGACCGTGCGGAATGCGCCGAATGAGTCGAAATGGGAGGGAGGGAAACGTGGAATAGGGGGAGACCCCCCCAACTGCAGAAGCGCCCAAATTCCATATCACCAAGCATCATGCTGATGAATCTGGATATGATATTAACAATCGTTGAATGGTAAATACACACTAAGACTAACCGGTATGCTCACAAATGAACTGTCCCCAGAAGTAGATGGACACTCCAAGGGTTAGCCGGTCTACTTTCCCCTCAATTATCTCCGAATCAGAATTCATCGCCGCTCTTCGTATGCCAATGACGAATTGGTAACGGTACTGAGAAGAATTTGTGACGGAAGAGATGATTGGATCTCCCGGTGCGAACTGAAAAAAAAGCTTCTATTCCTTGGAAAAAACCGCGTTCTGTTTCTCTATTCATTATTACCTCAAAATCGTTCTTTTCAAACCCCTGCATTTTCAGGGCTACGTTTTTCAAACAAATACAAATGATTTTCGATGTTCTAACAATGAAGGACGTTGAGCTCCTCGCGGTGATAATAATCGTGCAGTTATCAAAGATATTTCTTGGTCCCTCCGTTTTCAGACAGTTCGTCGTTTCGTCCCCGTTAGTGAGATTCACAATGCGATCCTCTGCAAAGCAATGGAATCAGGTAAACTGAGAGACAAAGTAAACGACACTTCTCTGTTTTTTTGTTCAAGCCTGTTTTTCTAAAAGTATTCCCACCCTATGACTCTCATTCCCTATCCCCTAAGCGTTTGATGCGTGGGCCAAAAAAAACAGAGAAGTTCCAACTGAAAATGAAAGAAACGAACGAGGCGTAATCGTCCTCAGATCTTTCGGTATTCGAACGTTCGCATGGGCGATACAGGCCGGATAGTGTCGCTGCAAACCCTCCTTCACTTCAACAATGGCAATTTCTGCTCCGTGAAACTGCAAAGGACAGTTGTGCAAAAATAATTGCGCCGGAAAACCTTATCATCCAAAAAAGCGGACGGAAATCGATAGTGCTGAGCTGGTTCGTTCATTTCCTGAAATGCTGCAGAAAATAACCGATGACTGGTCTCGAAACGAACAATGTGTGCGATAATAATTTGCGAGGAGACTTCCGAAACGGGCTCACCATTCCTGAAAGGAAAGGTCGTTGCATTTTTCCCTCAATCAACGCCACTTTGCAGACGTCGAGAAACAACGTCGTTCAATATATACTAGTAAAAGTATGTTGGAGAAGAGGAATCAGGAGAAGCACATCAGTTAGAAGGCCATCATGTTCGATTCAAGCAACCAAAACGGTGCAAGATCTCACACGAGTAAGCAGGATGGCGAGGTGACAATGTGCTTGCGAGTAACAAACGTCCCGCCGCACTCAAGTTGCGATTCGAGATTTAGCACTCGAGCAGAGAACGCAGTACGTCTAATACCATTGGGCAGGTGTCTAAAATACAAAAAAAGTATAAGGAAAAACTGGAAAATATACTCTGTGTACTGGATAATATGAATAATAATTTTGGAAAAGATTCACTCCGTTTCTCCACAGTCATGGACTCCCCAGCCGCTCTGGCCTCGCTCTGAAGGAAGGAGTGGCGTCCAGGCGGATAGGGGAGCAATAAGAGTGAAGAAAAGATGGAGGAGACGCATCGGAGCCAAGTGAGGATCACGAGGGTAGTCAAGCTTATATCGAGCGCTTGGTTCTCATAATAGTCACTGGAAACTGAGCAATGCGAGACGCTTCACGCGCTTTTATTTTGCAAGAAAAATGGATTAAACGGCTAATAATATTTTCCAAAAAAATGCTTAGAATTTATTATTGTGTATAATGTATTAGCAATATCTTCACAAAATCAATTTATTCTGAATAGAAGATCATAGCTGTACTTGAAATGGCTCGAATCTCCTCTTGTTTAGTCGTCCGTGAGGTACACTGAATGGAGCATTCACTGCGAATGAAATTCAAGCCAGTTCCAATGTCATTCATGCCAGAGCAGAGCAAATTATCTGACAAATATAAATGTAATGCTTGAATTGAAAGCACTTACGACTATCGTTGAATGGTTCATTAGAGAAGATGGAGCCGATCACGGCCACGAATCCGGCGTAGACTGAAATCAAATTTTTTTAGCAATTTTTAGCTCAAACTCTAAAAGTTCTAAGCGTTCACAACAATTTTCTTCATCTTTTTTGTTCTTCCTCTTCTTACCATAATCTCGACCTTCTCTATGCAATCGGCTTACTTTCACATTTGCATAATGACGAAAAAAACTCTAAACTCACAGATGGCCATGACGACGATGGACGACGTCGTCTTGGCGAGGTACGTGCCCGTGAGAAACTGCCAGAGGCCGCGCTTGCGGTGCGCCTCCGCGTCCGCCTCAAGAAATATTATTTTTTGGACAGTCAATCAACAATTTGCAGTAATTATGCATTGACAGAATTTACAGTCAATTTATTAATTCATTGCTATATTTCATGTTTTGAATCGATTACACTTAACCAGTTGCTCATCCTTCTTGTTGATCTCTTCACGCATGCGCGCCAGGTCGTCGCGCTGCTCCAGAATCAACTGGAATTAAATATTTTAGTTAATTAAATATTTAAATATTTATTTTAAATTATAAAATCACCTGTCGGTACTTCTTCTCGTTCTCCAGGTGCCTCTGCTCG
>LS488877.1:316310-357738 GCA_900490705.1 Pristionchus arcanus | reverse complement strand
AATATATGTTTCATCACCTTCAAGACGATAGCTTCCAGGCCGGGACCTTTTGTAGTCGTCGGAGCTTCTGTGACGATTGCTGAAGAAAGGCCATTTTCCTGGACTTTGCGCAACTTGAATTTCGTTCTAGCGTAGTTAACCGGATTTCGTTAAACACAGAAAAATACGAGTATTGCGAAATAGAGCCAGACCATCCATTAGAATTGTCTGCACTTACTCGACAGATCCTCCCGAGACGGGGTCCTCCCGGATTGAACGGATTGAGCTCCTCCTTCTTCGACGGCTTCGACGTGACGGAATTGTTACAAGTCCTATCTGAATTGTAAGTATTGATTGCTAAAGGTCCCGTGCTTTTCGCAAATTATTGCACTTGCTGAACCCGATAAGTTTCAATTTCAATATAATGAGTTTCAATCACCGGACTTCTTTCATGATCTCATCTCAGTCTTGTTCTATTTGGCAAAGTTACAGCGAAGATTGATTTGCTTTATAGGAAAGATTGATTGAATGAAGGAAGAATAAAGGATGAAGAAAGGAGACGAATGAATAAAGGATTGATTGAATGCGTTACCGGTATATCTGGATCTGCTCGTACTTCTCTGCTTCGTTCTCTTCCTCTTGCCAACGCGCTTCCTTTTCTTCTTCTTGCGCCAGAACTTCCACGTCGACTGAATTATTTTTAATAATTTTACAATTAATTTATTTAAATAATTAAATATATTATTCACAGCGTGGTACGTATCCTCCTCGTCCTCGATCTGCGAGCGCTCCTGAAGTTACTTACCATTTATTTATCAAAAATTGATCTTTGAACTTTCGAATGGTCACCGGAGATCAAAGATCACTCTCACCATGTTGTTGAGCGCTGTGAGGTCCAGCTTGTCCATCGGCTTGGTCTTGGCCTCCTGAAGTTTGAAAAATCAAAGATCAAGGATCAAATGCCAAAGACTAAAGACCAAAGTTCAAAGATCATCGAGATATCGGACCTCCACCTTCGTCGCCGCAGTCACTCCTCCGATCGTCTCGTCCATCTTCTTCGTCTCATCGAGTTGCTTCTCGCCGCTGCCCACAATGACGGGCCCGGTGGCCGAGCAGTTCTGATAATAAGTGTAACTGTGGTGATAAAATGATATGATTTTGAGCGCTTCTAGACACATTGTTCAATATTTGAAAATTTTCGTAATTTTTGCCAAACAGAATGTAAAAGCACCGAAGAAGGTTCAAGATTACGTACCCCCTCGGTGACTTCTGACGCTTGCGTCGGCGCGTCAGTGATGTGACCAGTGGGACGGCCGTCCGCTACCTGATTAGGGAAATTATTGTATTCTTATTATCAAACTTCACAGAACACACACACCAAATACTATTTAATTTTCAAACACAGATCGTACCCCACTGCCGCGCGTAATCTCCGCCTGCGTAGCTGCAATCATTCAATAAATTCAGGTTACGGTAAGATATCGTACCCTCGACCTTCTCATTGCTCTCATTCTCGTTGGAGCGCTTGCGCGAGTCGCCCCTTATAGCGTCCTTGCTTCCTGCAAGAGGTACGGTATGGGTACGGTAGCTGATAACTGCATCGATTTCTACTGTACGGGTTCATCACTTTTCCGCACGAAATTCGACCCCGAAATCTGAAAACTGAAACGAACAAACATCTCGTAATTACCTGGTCCCGTGCACGAATTATCACCGTCCGAGCGCTCCACCATCGCGCGCGCGTCGACCTTACGAGAGGAGAGGGTGGGGGTGGAATGAGAAGGGAAAGGAGGGAAGAGAAATGTGAGTTGTTTGTTTCGCATGCAAAATTACATGCAAATCAATTTTCAGTGTGAAACCCAATGTAGTTTATCATTGTGAAAACTAACGGTACAAAAGAGGAATAAATATTGTCAAATAACAATGGTAACGGCTCGATCCCTCTCCACTGGTTTCGAAACGGGTGCAGTACTTGGAAATGCGCCGTCGATGACGTGGAAGAGTTTGTGCAGCTCGCGGAAATGATACTGGAATTATTTTAATATTTTCTTTACGGAAATTGATTACTTTTTCTCAGATACACGCTTCTTAGGTAACCATGCAGGCATAATAAACTCACATCACTGTCCTCCTTCGGCCCAATCGCACTCTTTACCGAGGCCTGTCTTTGAAGTTTCCCTCGTCTCATCAGAAAGAGGATCAGGGCGGGACAGGAGAAGGTGTAGTAGGGCATCAACTGAATTTTTTTGCAGGTAATAGTTCTTGAAGATTTCATATTCTATGTCACGCCATTTTCGTTCCAGATGTCTCGAGCTGTCAGGTGCTCAAAGCATTTGAATATCAAGTGAAAATGAGATAACGCTGCGAAAACATGTGTACCACTTACATAGCCTAGTCCGCTGTTGGTTAGGTACTGAGCCTGATTCGGGAACTGTTCTTTGAATTTGAGTGAGAAAACGACTAAAATAGATTTTAATAATATTTTTAGAGAAAAAGTCTTACTATGCTGAACAACGAAGAAGAACAAGTGTAGAAAGGCTACAGGCATAAACTGTTTGGTGGAATAATACGTTTGGCGATGACGAAATTTCTCCGCAAGAGGTTGGTTTCTCCTGGAAGTTCTGGTGGATGGTACGCACATTTGCTTGAAAAAACACTCACATTGCCTTGAACTTGGTGCGATTGTAAACGATGATCATAACATCGACTAGGAAGTTGATTACATCTACGACAAGCATAGTGAAAGTATTGGCTTGCAGTATCTGAAACGAAATCTAATTTTACATTCGAGCAGATGTGGCAAATTTGCAAAGGAAACGGAAGAAAATTGATAATTGGTGAATATTTAATTCATAAATGCACTGCAAGATACCTCTAGATGCTTCGTCGCTAAGCCCGTGCAGAATGGAACAAGCCCGTAGAATTCTTGGCCCTGATAAGTGATGAACGTCAGGGCACCGGCGTAGATTATCTGCGAAATTATATTTTACGGTTTGGAAAAAGTTAATTCTGCTTCGAATTTCTTTAAATGCTTATTGATAGCCATTCGAATCAAATTAGAAACCACTCCGCGATAATATTTATGAATATATTGTGAAACTCACAATGATCACTATCATTCCTCGTGCGATCGCACAGTGCACGAAATAGTTGCCCGTGAAAGTGGTCAGTACTCGCTGTAAATCGAAAAAAATCTCGGTATTCAGGTCTCCTACGTTTTGTGGGAAAACACAGTCTTTGTAGTGATTTTTCAGACCAATTCGGTCTGGAATTCCTAATCTGTGAACTAAAGATTAACGCAACCTGCATAGTGATATCGGCATGAATCCAAACGAAACTGGTGAACACAAAATATGTGATTGTTCGGAGTAGGCAGAAGCGCTGAAATGCTTCCGCTGATGTCCATTTTTTAATAGAATTTTTAAAATAATAATTACCGCATCAATCTGCGCATCACAAGCTGTCTCTGCAGTCCACAACGAGATGAGATGAAGAAACTGAAACATATAAGTATTTCATGATTGGTTGTTATTTTTCACCACTAAAGTAGCCGTCGCAAGGGCGTGAATCAAAATGAAGGCGAGTAGGATAAAGAGTGTTTCCTGGAAATAACTGTATATTAATCTTATTTACGGTTTCGTCCCATCTGATAGTAACAACGCTTCCGATAGTTTCTTTAATTACAATTTTTTTTAAATGTTGGTTTCAATTCTAGGAAAAGATGGTGTTTCCTAGAAAGAAATTAAGTGCGAGATGTTTCTCACTGTTCAAGATGTTGCGTCTTCGGTTGCGCATTCGCGTAATTAGGGGCTAGAAAAATCAGAAAACTAACCTTGAATACGGACTCGAACCAGCTCGAATACGCATAGAATGTCAAGATCACGAGTACAACGGAGAGTGCGGAGAAGGAAAACTGTAAAAAAAAAGATCGATTGAGTAAAAAAAGGTGTCATACCTGTAGCCATAAAAGTGGCCTGAACGTATTCAATTCATAGAATTGCTCGGCCAATTCACATGAGGGGAAACTGCTCGAAAAGGCAGAATAGGCGGAAAGTTCAGGAGCACTTTCAGGAAGGACATGAACGTTCATGTTCATACTAATTCCAGAGGTCGGAGCTTCTCGGTTTATAGGCCGTTGCAACAACCACTCTGAAAGGGAAGAGGGAATGAGATTGATAGTGGAAGACAACACTGAGCCAAAAAATGGATCATCCAAATATAATTCAATGATAAAGCATTTTAGAACAGAGCGATATCTGATAATCAACGAGCAAAGCAGAGACTTGATTAACAAGTTTCTATCGACTGAGAGTAGATAGAAGAAGTCAGGGTAATGAATGTCTCTCTTCATTCTTCATACCCTCTCGCCGATCAGAGAGAGAAGAGAACCGGCGCAGACGAATTCTTCACCCTGACAGCCCTAGTTGCGAGTCGAAGTCAGTGTGAAGGGACAATTTGGCACAGAAATCAAAGCAGGTGTAAAATATCAATTAGTAAACGGATGTATCTGACATGAGTGCAGTCTTTGATGTCTGAATGTTCAATTTGAGGCACGTTTATTGATGCTCAGAAATATTAATAATATGATAAAGATATTAATTATCCGGAGGGCAATACTCCACACCGTCAACAAGAATCGGAATCGGATTTTCCTTTTTGAAATCGGTGCTGGAATTGATTTTAAAGTAGAAATAAAGTGGTTATTCGTACTTTTCTGGACAAAGTCCGATAATCTTGCAGATAAAAGCTCGCTCGCGATCAATGGGAATTGCATAAATTCTCCGTTCCTCAAAATTATCAAATTAGTTAAACCAAAATGCGATTCCTTACGCCGCTCGGATTAATAATTTCCGTGGTTTGCACTGCAAATAGATAACGTTTGCCACCAGAATCTCTAACGATGGCGGCACCACTATCCACCTATAATGTGTACTTGGCGCAACTTGAATATTTAACAGCATGATTTATTTGTTAAAACTAATTATGTTATATTTTCCAAGTTTATTGCTCGTCTGAGTGTGGATATAGGGAGAAAGGGAAGTGAGAAGACGCGGAAGATGTTTTTCACGCAATTCACGCAGACGAACAACAGTCAACTTTGACGAGAATCACATAGTTTAGTTTGTGAATCTTTCGCAAGGAACAAACGTACGCTCTCAAGATGGCGTCCAGTCACCAAACTATTCCTGCTGACAATGAACATTCTGTCCGCGTCAGGCATAGTATCGCTCCCGTCTTGAGGAGGAATCGTCGCGTTTCCACCCGGGCCGATATTCAACGTGCGCCGCTGCACTATCCGAGCGAATTGTGAAGGCAACGCATCGGCCTGAACATTTGGAATTGAACCAATAAACAGAGTGCACAATAGGGTTGCAGGTTCGGAATCGGTATTACCCCGACCCCTCTCGTCAGAGACTAGAAAAAACAGCGCGCGAGCGAGAGAGTCTAGAGAAGAAATGAGTCGATAATGCCGACATTCCCGGAATTTCCGATCACGATCGTGCAACCTTAGCGCACAAAACGAACGGATGGTGTGGATGCAGCCTTCCAATGCTCTGAAATTGTGCAAATGTTATCCCGGGTCAAAGCGACATCAAACATACCCGGTGGCCCGTACTCGTGAATAAGATTGTCATCGAACATCTGGCCAGCAAAAGATAAGCAAAGGAGGTAGCCACGGTCCACATTCACAGCATATTCCACCAGCTCAAGAATGGCGATGCCAGGCTTGTCTCTGAATGCAACTGATCGTTATCAGAAAATCATCATAAAAAATGTTGAAGCGATCATACACATAAGAGTTAGCCTTGAAAATTACCTGTTCGTCTCATCCTTCGTTATTATCTGCTTCACAGAAAGGGTGCGCTGTTTTCCATGCGATTCTAGCCTTCCATAAGGGCATTTTGGCTGCACAGGGGCTTCGATTACAGCAGATTATAACAACGAATTTCAAACCTCCGAGGCATTATACGGTTTGGATTCTGCACGGCTTCTCACACGCTCGAAGCATTTATCGCCGTAATGTACCAGGTATCGATTTGGTTGCAGATCTCTAGAAATAGTCAGCGCAAATTATTGAGATCTTGATGCAACATCACGAACTGTACGCATGTGAAACTAGTGATTACATGGCGCATAGAGATGAGAATTCCACTGAAATCAATTGTAATTTGCACAGATATAAAGAGGCATCAGTCTGACGAGCAATGCATTTCCTCAGCAAGATCCGAAGGCCATTGCTTTAGCTTTGAAATTGCTACAACGTGAGGGTCATCACTTCCACAGTGCTCAACATGTTGGTAACGCAAGAAGTCCGTGATATTCGATATATACGGAGACTCGAATTCGAATGGTCGCAGGCTTGCAACTAGCTCGCCATAGCCCTCAGATTCCTGAAAAAATGCGACAGAATTATTTGATGATGATTGCATATACCTTTCTATCTTTATCAGTGATCGTGAATGTGATGAAATCTGAAAAGAGGTTTTAATCGCTCGCGATTCTAGAACCTACCTGTTTGGACGGTTTTCTGGCTCAAAACTTCCTTCGAAATTATCGGCTGTTTGCCTATTCCAGTAAGCAAGTGAATGTACGAAAACAGCCCATAGATATTGGTTCCAACTGTTCGATTTATCTAAATTTGTATTACTACAAACGAATAAAAATTATGTAAAAAAGCGATCACCCCAGCTTGCGTGAATGTATGGAAACTACCAGCGAGGTAAGTCCTTTCCTTAGCATCTAGTCCCTCCTTATTCGGGGTCCAATACATGGGAGCGCCAGGCAAGATTTCTCCCTAAGGGAGCATCATTGTTCTGCTGAAACATCGCATAATTGGTACATTGTCATGATCGTATTGAGCGACTTCAACTTCGTAGTAGTTACAATTGAAATCGGTAGTTAGCGAATCCTATAATTATTAATTATAATTATAAAAACGACAATCGAGAAGCGGGAAACAATGGCATTTTTAGCTAACTCACTGAAAAGCTATGGTCCTTCGCACTTCCGCATACATTCGGTGTCAGTTGTACGGCACAGCATTCCATGGCGCCAGAATAGGGGGAACTCTTCTTTCGAGATTCAGCTGAACATATTACTGTTACTGATGCTAAAAAAGTTGCCCGTATAAATTAATTGTTTTCTCACTGTCATTATTGAAGGCGGCAACCATGAAGGAGTCATGGTACGGGCTGTTCATCTTATGCTCATAAGGAATACAGATCGGTTTATTGTCCGTTTCAGTCCAGTTCATTGATTTTTCCAGCACGAGTATAAGCATATTGCTCGCAATCTAGAAAAAAATTTGAAAATGTAAACGAAATAGCAAACCTCGCATTCATACGTCTCGCAATAAGGGCCAACTATACGGGCGATGTTTGAATATTTTTGAGCCCCGATATCACTGGCCATCTTGTATTGAAACCAGACTGTTACTTTATCTATATTCCTGAGGAAAAAAATCATTATTTGAATTTCTTTTGAGATGACATTGCCTTTGAAAACATTTGATCGTCGTTAGCACGTGTCGATTGGATATAAGAGCACCGTTGCAACGTCGGAGCACGTTCTTTTCTTCAATTATTATTTTCTTTAGCAAAAAGGTATTAATAAGCACGCACGTGCGTCGAAAATTTTTATATCTGCAATCCATGGATGGTTGGCAGTGAAGTTTTCCCTTCTGAAGTTAATAATTAATAAAAAAAGCATAATTGTTTCACTAACGGAAAATCAGCAGTTTTGCCACAGATTTTCTCATTTTCTCGTGCCTCCACTTTGCTAAGTCGATCGGATAGGTTAAGATGAGCAAATGTCTGAGCTGCAGCCCGATGTTGACAAGCTCTTTGATGAAATTCACCTGATTATATAGATTTATATATTTTAAAGGCCCTATTCGATACCGTTCTCGTAAAAGTTCTCCTTCGAAGGTTTAAGGGAGCGATCGTGTGATCCAGCGCAAGCTCCCGTGTGATTACAGATGAAATCACTCCAGAAGGGAATCGAAACGGTTACGAGCTCCCCAGTTACGTTGTCTTTGGTGTAAAGACCGATCAAAGTATCCTAAACAGGTGCATTTTACGATTATTAGTTCTACGGAGTATTAAAGTTGTTGTCCAAAGTTGTTGTCATTCCTATAGTACTCTCTCAATCACAGTTGTTTCACTATTGTCTTCCTGTAAGACTTGTATGTTAGTATTATTTCACAACTATAATTATAATAATAATTAAAGAAAAGAAAAGTTGGCAAAGTGTTCAAATAATGAATACATGAACTCTTACGCGTTGGGCTGTTTGAACATACCGTGACGTTTTTATTGCCGATCACCCGTTGATAAAAGCCATCACCGTTTGCAAGCTGAAGTAATCGATATTGGAAAATGAAAATCAGAGGGGAAATGACACGAATTTGGATATGTTAGTTCACGATACCTGAGAACCTCAGGCTACAACGTTTTCGAAACTTTTTTTTAAATTTCAAATTTCATTTAAGCTGAGATATGATAAATTGATTGGTTGCTTGCCAATCGAAATTGATCGACAGGTGCAACATTCTCATGTCGTCGAGTGTCGGCATCCTTGAACCGCAGCTGCATACCGCAAGCCATCGGGCGAGATCCGTTATCCCTAGGACATGTTCATATTCTCGGTACTACCGTTTTCCCTCGGGAGTTGGGATCATAATACCAACTTACTTAGAGCACGTGGCGACCTCTCTCAAGTAGCTTGCCTCTCCATTCAATGAATTGTGAGTAAATTTCGCGCCATTTTGACTATTTTCGTATAAATCTCAAAATAGCATAACGTATTGGGTGATAAAATCTCAACGGAAAAAAACGAATTTTTTCTTACATCTCTTTTGTGCAATCGATACAGTATCTCCAATTCTAATGATGTGATCAGATAGTGGTAAGTGCACAGGCATCGTGTTTTCGTTGAGAGCACCAATCGCATATTCATAATTTTTTTCTACTCTCTTCGGATCTGAAAAAAAACAAAGATTCATATTCCGGAAGGTAACGGAAAAATTATCCGGTTTATCAATAGGGCTGTGAGGGTGAAGAATCCGTCTCCTCATTTCTCGCACTCTCTCGTCAATCTGACCGGTGAGAGAGTGCGTGGAATGAAAAGACGCCACTCCGACAGCCCTATTTATCAAGGCATAAAATGATTATTCGTTGCGGATACACTTCAAGAGCCGTCATGTACTATATCTAATTTTATTGTTTTCTTGAGCTATTTACGAAAAACATATTGAAAAATATAATTTATGCCTTGATTCTGATTATTGCTAGGGCAGTGATTATGCTAGAAATAGTTAAATACCATCGTGCAACGATTTCTCACCATCAGCAATGAACAAAATAGCAATATTCGCAGCGGCTAGTTTATCGTCAACGAAGGCCGCGGGCATGCGGTAGGAAAGTGCAGATTCGTGGAAGGTTGAACAGTAATCATAGCGACTGAAAAAAACTCCATTATTTTGAATATTTTTCGAAAAATGTTCAAGAATAGAAGATGATGCGCACCACCCCTTCGCTCTCTCTTCGCTCGTGAAGTCTATCTGAAATGAATATTTTTATGAATATTCGGAACGGGAAACGCACATAATGAAGAACACGTATTTCAGAGGCATGTTTGGTGGGACGCCCGTCGTCACTGCAATATTATTTACGTTTTACGATTTTGCTTTCGGAAACGAGCACTCTAGCGAAATCTAAATGTTCTATATCGCTTTCTTTCGAAGGCCAATTAAAGATCCTATGATGCTGCATGAACCACAATTTTTCTCATTGTATTTCGGTAAGGGATCGATAAAATAAGAGTAAAATTGGATGTTATACAGATATTATCATTCCATCTAGCGCTCAAAACGATGGATGCTCACTCTAGCACACAATCGGCAGCGGTCAGCAAGTGTCTTCTGGTTATAACCGCCGCGCCGCATGCCTCGTCCGTATTTCTATTGATCACGCGCACACTCCAGCTGGGATGCGTGCGATGATACCTGAAAAAGGTTTACAACTGGAAATCGAAATATGATTTCAGCTACGTTCGGCCCTGAAATAACGTCAGCACTCTATTACTATCGGCCTTAGATTTTCAAATCACTGTGAAAAGGGATGCAAGATCGGTATCGGTAGCAGCACGTGTGTAATATCATTCACTTCCTCTCATTCGCTTTATCTAACTTACAGTCACAAGGGACATTACCGAAACCGATTCTGCAAACCTACTAAAAACAGTAGAAAAATGTGGGGAAAAATAGTGTTATATCAAAATCATTTTAGACATTGAAAACGGATGCACTCACTCATAAGTAGAGTGGACAGGTGAAGAGCTAAAGGAAGACTCTGCCGCTCGGCGCAACGAGGAATGAGAATGAGGGGAAGAGGAGAGGGAAAGGGATTAACTCTTGCGCAAGAGTTCGAACTCTTGCGCAAGAGTTGAATTCAGAATGAACTCTTGCGCAAGAGGTAAATATGAGATTCTGGTGTTTTCGATCGTTTGACATCTGGATTTTTCGGCAAATCGGCTTGCTATCTGCATAAGCACTACTAATTAATCTTTTAGAACTGTTTTGCATAACATAGACCTACCTTTGGCCTGTAAAAGAAGAGTGATGATTCGTAACAGTTTATGATGAAGTAATCGAGATTAAAGTGATGATGTTGGAATAAAGCGGTCACCACAAACCTTGAAAACATCGAACATGATCTTAAAGCCATATTTTGGGGAAAAATACCTCGAAATATCACCCTTTGAGATCGATTTTGGGCTAAAACTATGCACAACTGGTATAACACGCTATTTGTTGGTTATTATGCAGATACCATGTCCATAGAACTGATATATCAGCGTCAATCGATCAAAATCCCCATCTTGAATTCTACTTTTGCGCAAGAGTTCATTCTGAATTCTACTCTTGCGCAAGAGTTCGAACTCTTGCGCAAGAGTTGATCCCTCTCTCTCTCCTCTTCCCTTCATTCCGCGCCACGCCGTGCACTCTGCCCTCTTCATTTGTCCACTCTACTCATAAGAGGCCTTTTTTTCGTCAGACCACTGCTTGATTAAGTCTTCCTGCTCGTCTTTAGTACGAATCTGCCAATCGTTTGAAGAGAAAGACAGAGATATCAGCAGAAAAACTACAGATATGGAGAGCAAGCGCATTTCACTGTACGCTAACTTGGTGTTCCTAGTACTTATAAAGGACATTAACCACATAACACTTGATTGGATTGAACAAGTTATTTATTCAGAGTATGCAGTTATCGTTACATTAAACGCGTGAATGATATCCGTAAAGTGAATACGGTGAAATACGTTGAAGAATAGTAATGAATTCTCAGTGAAGACACGACTCGGGAATAGAAGCACAAGCCCAACTCAGTCAGACTCCTCCGTGTCATGACTCTCCTGGTTACGACACCTATCTCACCAGCAGGTTGCTTTATGTCAGGACCTCTTCTCTTCTTGCGTGCTCTCTCGACTCTCTGACCCGCGAGTGAGTACTCGAAATGAAGAGTTTCTTCCATTACTAACACTACTTTGTTCAGACTACAATGGATTCGAGGTGCAAGTGGGAAAGAAGGCTGACATTTCGCACTCGAAAAAAATCCTTCCTCTGTGGCAGTTTTTTTTAATTAGAAGAATTCATGTCATTGATGTTCCTACTTTTCATCGAGCTCCTATTGGCAGAAAAGGTTTCCAAGTTTTTTTTTTACAATTGATTGCCAATAAATTATTTGAGATCGGCGCAGTTTGCTTTCTGCCATCAACCAGCTCTGTGCCACTTTCTGTAATATCCTCTATAGGCTCTGCAACTGAACCAGAGTGCAGAGTGGAGTGTCTAAAACAAACCAAGGTGGGTCAGCTTTTTTTCGCTGAACAATCAAGAATTTTTTATTTTCCAGTGCACTGGAGTGTCCTTTTCCAATATTACGGATGAATGTGTTCTATTTGGACAACCACTCCCGGGATCTTTCTGTTCAGCATCTTTTCAGTATTGGATCAAGAGCACCGTCGGGTGTACTCGTATGTTGCCATTATCGTTCATTCAAATGTCACTTAAAATTTCGCATACTCAGCAATGATTAGAATCATAATAACTCAGAGCAAATTCGATCTTTCATTTATTTTCAGAAGGCGACGTGACAGCGGGCTACGTTCCGGACGAATGTGTATCACTTGCGCAGTTGCAGCCGCAATACGTTTCCGTTGGGGTCGCTCAGGTATTTGCAAATTTTTTTTACAGTATTTTCATTTGCATTTTGGGCACTTTTGCGTTCAGCAGTCGATCCGAAGTCTCATTTCAGACTCAACTCTTCTTTCTATTTCAGGTATGCCCTGGTCTCCCAGTGGACGGGGAAGCGGTGGGAAGACTCTACGTTGTGAGGTACGCAGGATGTTGTGATGAGGTGCATAAGCGTGACACCAAACATCATCGATGTTGATCGATGCTCACATCATGGACATTTTTAGCACTTCTACCCTAGTGAAGAGGGTCATTTTGCAGTGTAATATTCCCTAATGGAACGCATCGCGCCTTCGCGAATGACTACTCTATGGATCTAAGATGGGATGCTGTTCAATCATCCTACATGATTCGATTAAAGAACGGATACGAAGCAGTGTATGCTGTTACGTGCGCGTATATTAAAGATGATGGTCAGTTGACGTTATCGAAAGAGGTCATCTAATCTCTTATTCGTTCGCCGATTGAACAGGCGATCATATAAGCCGAGTATTTCAATAGTAAAAAATGCTTGTTAGGCCAAATGTAATGCAGCAAATTGCATAATGTATTATTGAAAATCCAGCCTCGAACACATGCGGTTGCCATGTCCCCGTGCCGCTCGAGCCAACTGCCGCAGCTTCGTATCTAATCGTGACCGAAGTCAGGGCAGCGCCGCTGTCGACGTGTCTGCCAGGATACACAGCCAGGTATCTAGGAAATATACAAAGAGAGGGATGTTATGCCCTATTTAACCTGCATCGTACTAGGAAATTAGAGCACTTGGTCGGAATTTGGGAAAAAAAGCAGTATCTCTTCGACAAACCTGTCTGTCAGGATATTCGGAAAGAAGGCCACCGACTACACTACGCCCGCGGCCACTTTTGTCACTTGTCGAGCGGGATTGTGGATCTTTGGTGGCTCACCTACCGCCTCATTGTACAATACATACGAAGTGTCAGCGGGGACATGTTTCCGATAAATACAGATGATTACGCTGCCCAAGGAGACTGATATGACAATTAAATGTGTATTGGAAAATGGACACGGTTTTTCGGTTTTCGAAAAATGCTTTATCAATAACTGTATTTACAAAGAAATTCATCTTTCCGTTTTGTAGTGTCAGCTGTTTTCCGGTGTGTAAATTAACTTGTAATAATCTTCCATTTGTTTGCCCGTCTCAGTTTGGACAGGTACAAAGTGGTCGTTTGAAGTATCGCGAATGAGTTGACAGCTGAAAATACGGTTGAATGTTTGCTTTTAATTCATTATAATATGAAAATAGTATGTTAGTTGCATGGCTAATTCTAACCAGACAAACAAAACAAAAAATTTCGAAAAGATTACGCGAGTTTCGAAGGAAGTATCGCTGCCGCTTGCTGCTTTTCGGCTTTACTTCGCCACATCAGTGAAGCTAGCGCGCAATCGAATAGTGATGGATCTGAAGTAAATATAGAATCATTCACAAATTTATCCAAATAATGGAAGCAAACTCACTCAATTCGAAGACCATCAAATATTCTAGCGCCCTCCTGAAAATAAAGTGCTTTATCAAAGAAATGAGTACAAAGAAACATGCAATATATTTTTTTAGCATGTGTTCGTTAAATATTTTCATGATTGCTTGATTCGAACCCTATGAAACACTTACGAGGAAGAGCCGAATGAAGGGGTCTCCGAACCAAAGACAAATACTCTTGAACCATTGACAACCACTTTGGATTGTGCCAAAGACATACTGGCGGACGTTCCGGGGCACTCTCCAACCTGAAAAATTATTCATTACTCGTTTCACGATAGTTCACGACGTTTCACGACGGTTCACGACGTTTCACGAGAGTTCAATAAGTCGAAAAGTTTACCTTGTTCCACTGATTATTTTCTTCGTTGAACCGATACAAATTCAAAACGTAATTGCCGTTATTTTTTCTATCATTCTTTCCGCCATTTTGCCCCTTTTTCTCGTCCGATCGTATTCGAACGAGCGAGTATAAATGGTTGAGCGCAGAAACTGCAAAGTGGTGTATACAAAATCTACTAATCGACGATATTACAAAGATCTCTTAATTTAACAAAAAAATCAATTAAACACTTGACTCACATACAGTGCCACTGAGCGGATTATTGAACTTATCGTCATAGTCAACAAAACTTACCCGGCCTGATGTTCTATCGATTACCTGAAATTTATCATATTTTCAAAAATTGTTTGAAGTTCTGTAAAAACCAACCATATGTCCTTGTATCGGAAAGTCTGACCAGAAACCGTGCAATTTAGACGAAGTTGCGAATATTCGAAGACCGTGTGTATACAGTAAATCTCTTTCTTTGCTGTACTGGAAAACTTTATTGATAATTTCAATTTTCTTTGTTAATTTACATACCCCTTCTGCACATCGGGTTGGTATTCGATTCCAGTGCATCGTTTCCAGATCAAGTTCATATTGGAACGTGTGTTGATTAGGATCTTCCGGCGTCCCCTCGTAGTCGATATCCAAAATCACGTATCGTGCAGAATCGCAAAAAATGGCTCCGGCCGAAATAAACATTGTCGTGTCAACCGGCTTTGGGCCAGTTGTCTGGACTATCCGCCAATGAAACCCATCCGATTCTAAATGATTTGATTATTTTCACGCATTCACAAATCATGTACATACCGAGAGTGCCGGCCATCATTTTCTTCTGTTCGTCAAAGTATTTGTAGGCGACCCCCTTGTAAACAGCGACATATTCGCTACTGATGTCCCTCTCGTGCAAATGGAAGTCCTGCAATCAACCCTCAATTGGATGATTTGCTAGACTTTCTTTGACTTTCATCGATCATGTGCATCAACGGAGTTTCTAATTTTGGTCAAATCTTTTTTAAGAAACGTCAGAAGATTTTAAGACGTTGGTGGTATAGGCGGTAACTCACATGGCAAACGACGGGCACTCTGGTGACAGCGAAGGTATCTGAAATGAGAAATTCATTATTAACAAATTTCCCGCTGGCTATGCCACACTCCTGGATATTGCATCTTTTTCTTTTTTTAATGATCGAATTTTTGCATCAAAAATTGTCTTGCCTAATGAACAGACGTGAGTGTTCCGTTTAGAAGTGAAACGTTGTTTATACGAACGACAAATTAGCTTGTTTTTTTTAGGAGTGATAAATAAAGAAAAAACACATTACTTACTGGGTTCGATAGAGAACATGAGCCAAGGATGGTTTTCATCTGGTCCGATTACGTAAATTAGATCGTCAATCATGAACTGAAATGAACATTTGTTTTGGCGAATGGTAAAAAGAACCAGTCCAAAATTGAAAACGGGCTCTCTAATTGTGTACTTACCGTTATTCCAACTCGCAATCCGCATAAGGCGGACAGATCCTCATTCCGTAGCCACAACATTTGTCGGAGTATAACTGCAATAAGATAAACTATTTAAAAAAAAGAAAGATTCGTTAAAATAAGACGAAATTCATGGCATTCATGATTTGCAACATTGGTGGATGAGTATTTAAAGTTTAAAAAAAAAGTTAAAGTTGCTTCCACAATCAAGGTTGTCATGTGACAACCACGCCTGGGGGTACCCGGGTAAGGCCGGGTACGGTGTAAGGATGAGTATTTACAGGATAATTAATCAATTCAATACAAATTCAAATTGTGTACCAAGACAATAACACACTGTGTAAACAACGAAGTGAAAACAACTACAGTAGCCTGTGCAACAGCGTCGAGTTCAATTGGAGCAAATCGTCAGTCACCATTGTGACTTCAACCAATGTAATTTACTATCGAAACATTATTTATATTTTGTAAACACATTTTTTTGAAATTAAAAGAAAAGAAAACAATGCAGCCACGACATATTAGAGTCGTTTCGATGATAATAGTATTCCACTCCCTTCCTTGCCTTGTTCGCCCCTGCAATTTTTTTTGCAAGGGAGAAGGAATGCCAGAAGGGTCATTAGTATTCCAATACCACAATATTATTACACCCTCTGGCAGCCCTTTCAGTTATCAACACAAACTCCGCCAACTTCTGCTGTCACGAGAAACCAGAGATGCTATTGCCGGGGCGAGGGAGGGAAGAAGGTGCAATCCTATTGATTCCGGTATCGAGTCGACTACCCACGATATACGAAAAAAGTTTATTACTTATAATTCAGTTTGGGCAAATAAGGTATCTCAGACGATTTATTCTTGTGTGATCTTCATCACCGGACGATTAAGTTTGTCTGTGGATGAGGAGCGAGGTGAATCTCTTCAGTGATATAATTATGTATATTAGAATAAACTGAAAATAATAAATCAGACCTGCAGCAGCACAGTGGTCGTAGCGACGGTCGCGAGTTGACGCACGAAGTATCGCCGTAACTGATGAGAAAATGATAAATGCTCAAGTATCGGCTCTGTCCGGGTTGATGGGTCCCTGGAGATTTGAAAGGCCCCTAAAAATTTGAAAGGTCCCAAAAAAATTTGAAAGGTCCCAAAAAAATTTGAAAGGTCCCAAAATATATTTGAAAGGTCCCAAAAATGGTTGCGAGATTTGAAAGGTCCCTAAATATTTGAAAGGTCCCAAAAATTCGTGAGAAATTTGAAAGGTCCCGAAATATATATTTTTTAATTTTTAAAGATCGCGAAATCGAATGCTCTTACAATCTCATTGGGTATTCTTTATCAATTTTCTATTGATTTGGCTGTTATTCGTTATGTTTTGAATGTGTACAACATCTCACTGGAAAGTCATTCATTCAGCTATCGGAAACAACATCCCAAAATCCGAAGTCTACAACAACCCAATCTCCGAAGTCTACAACAACCCGACGACCCCCCAAGATTACAACAACCCGACCTCCTAAGCGTACTACTATGAAAGGAGCAATCAAGAGAAATTAGTCACGGTGAAAAAAGATAGCTGAATGAATGACTTTCCAGTGAGATGTTGTGCACATTCAATACATAACGAATAACAGCCAAATCAATAGAAAATTGATAAAGAATACCCAATGAGATTGTAAGAGCATTCGATTTCGCGATCTTTAAAAATTAAAAAAATATATATTTCGGGACCTTTCAAGTTTCTCACGAATTTTTGGGACCTTTCAAATCTCGCTTCCATTTTTGGGACCTTTCAAATATTTAGGGACCTTTCAAATCTCGCTTCCATTTTTGGGACCTTTCAAGTATTTTGGGACCTTTCAAATTTTTCAAGTATTTTTTGGGACCTTTCAAATTTTTTTGGGACCTTTCAAATTTTTTTGGGACCTTTCAAATTTTTAGGGACCTTTCAAATCTCCAGGGACCCATCAATCCGGACAGAGCCCAAGTATCAACCCTGCTAGATTATTTTTCCTTGGTAAATCAGGATGTTAGGGTTACAGGTTCGGCTTCGGTAACTTCGCGTTAGACAGTAAAATAAACTTGAAACAGAGCGCGAAGTGAGATTGACGGAGAAGGAAAAGGGTCGATGATTACGACATGCGATAGTACCGTTGGAGAACTCGCAACCCTAGTACTCACGAATTCCATCGAATGAAGTCGCTGGATGCAGCATCCAAGAGATCGTTTTCCATTCTACGAATACGAATTGTTGTCTGGAAATAATGCATATTTTTATACGTGAACATTATGATGTCATAAAACACCTTGAACTCTGCATCGCACTCATTTGCTGCAAACAGAATCTCAGCTAGTCCTACAGTTTTGTCGATCATTTTCACCTCAATGACCTGAAAGTAAACTGTTATATTAGATTTAACGTTTTTTCTGACCTTATTCAACGTAAATTCTTTACATGAATCAGTAACTTGATACTCTTGCAACTTTTCGTTTAGAAGTTTTACAGTAGCGATGCCGATTTCATCATTTATTTTATTTTCTCTACGAAAGAATTGTTAACAAACATCACTAATGCGAACTAACTTTGATTTTGTTTTGTTCCATTCGCACAGGCAGAATTGAATGGGAACGGGGAGAGTTCGACACGACCTTTCTCCTACATAGCATGCCATTAATCCATTTGAGCAATGTTTCCGTCTCTTTATATAGCACATTATCTCTCGCCAGTTAGAGAAACGAGGGAGAGTGAAAAAAATTAGAGACACAGATCATCAAAGACGATAAGCACACACCTGGAGGAAGCGGCCGGAAGAACGATGATCCTCTCAGTCCACTAGGCCCTTGCAAGCCCCGGAGGTGAGGCTCCTACCAACAATCTAAATAGAAACAAAACGTGAAGAAACTGATTTACCTGAAGAATGTCCACTAGAGAGGCATGGATATCGAACGAGGTCAGTAGTTTGTTGCTGTTCTCGTTGAGGACAGGATTGATTCGTTTCCTGGACGAAAAGTCAATTGTCAAGTTGTAAAAATTGAAAACTGTTGTATAGTAAATAAGTAATATAATTATTATGCTAATTAATAATGTGACTCGTCGTTCTACCGTAGTCACCTTTCCTGTGTCAGTGCACACTTCGTGCGTCAAACCCTAATTCGCGCGTCAGCGACTCTCACACGGATTTCCCTGAAATACCGTAACCCCGTTTACGTGCCAATTCTCACCCCTTCCCTAATGATGACGATTCATTCATTCAAGTTAGTCTCTTCTCTGCTGCCCGTCGTTACGGCACTTATTTATTCAACTTCTATTGGTCTCCGTTCCGTCGATAAAGTATTCTACTGTTATCACGGCTTTCTCCTTCGACAAGCAACGCACATACATAACATTGGCGTTCAGGACAACTCGGACTACAGGTTAGTTTACCCCCTGTTTTTCTTTTATTGCTGTTTGTCATTATTTCTGTGATTTTCTTGCCGGTGGTTGCTAACTAGTCGTGCCGAGGAGGTGCGCCAGTCTGTGTAGAAGACTGAGACAAGTGAGGAGCTTGTCTGTGTGTAGAATCAGTGAGGAACTGAGTAAATTCTACAGTTGAGACGGCCTTTGATTTCATCAGCCACACCGAAGGTTCTGCCCAAAATTTGATTTTCGATCAAAAAGAGTGCAAGAATGGGTGACACGGATGGAATTGATCGATTGGCTGCTCTCATCGAGCAACTGGTGAAAAAGCAGATCAATCCAGAGAACCAGAATGAGTTATCTATCGCTTCATTGAGTGCAATTGAGTCCCGTATTCAAGAGTTTGTGTATTCACCCGAAGACGGCAATACATTTGAACGATGGTGGAACAGACACATGGACATTTTCGAAATAGATCTCGAGAAATTGGACGATGTGAAAAAGGTTCGCCTGCTGCTTAGACACGTCAGCACCTCTGTTGAGAGGACGTTCCTTGATTCGATTACACCTGTGAATTGGTCCGATTTGAAACTCAAAGAGGTAACAGAGAAAATGCTTACTCTGTTCGGTGACAATTCATCTACATTTGACCGTAGAAGAACTATGATTACTATGAAGATGAGTAAAGAGAATATTGAGGACATGAGAGTGCTCGCAGCACGGGTCAATCGGACCGTGGAGCAAGCTCAGGTGAAAGATGCCACAATTGATGAGTGGAAGGTTCTCATTTTCCTTCAATCAATTGACCTTCCTCGATATTCTGATGTACACTTGAGAATGATGCAAGCAGCTAAACAGAAAGGCAAAGATTGTACTTTGGATTATCTGATCTCTGTATTTAATGATGTAGCTCAACTCAAGAGGGATTCACAGTCCGTCACAGAGACGAGTAGAGCAGTGCACAATGTGAATAAGGGAGCCAATCAGAAGAATCAGTACAAGAAGACTAATAAGCCCAAGCAGTCTAAGGAGACTAAAGGGCAGATTGAGTGCTTGAGTTGTGGCAGTACTTCTCACTCCAGGTCAGAATGTAAAATGCGCGATGCAAACTGTCACAACTGCAAGAAAGACGGCCACATTGCAAAGGTTTGCAAGAAGCCCAAGAAGGCATTCACAGTTACTGTATCCTCTGTATGTACTTCGGATTACGGCATCCAAGTTAAAATCAATGGACAAGAGTCGTCCATCAAGATTGATACAGGTGCAGACATAACTATTCTCTCCGAGAAAATGTGGAGACGAATCGGCGAGCCCCAGTGCGCGGCTGCTGATTGCACTGCCACATGTGCCAATGGCGAGAGTCTCGAGTTGATTGGAAAGTTCAAGGCGACCGCAGAGTACGGAGGTGTTCAAGCGAGCGGTGACATGTACGTCACTCGCAAGAACATCAACCTCCTGGGTCAGAATTTCATCAAATTGCTCAAACTCGTCCAGATTCGAGAAGCATCTATTCACGAGGTCTCTGTCCCTCGATCGTACGGCTCTAATTTTCAATACACTGAGTGGATCAAAAGGGAGTTCCCCGAGGTAACCGCTAGTGGATTGGGATGCTGCACAGAGATGAAGGCATCTCTCCAGCTAAAGCCAGATGCTAAGCCCATCTTCGTCAAAGCCAGACCGGTTCCATACGCTCTCACAGAGAAAGTTGAGACGGAGCTCAATCGGCTAGAGAAGAACGGCGTGATTGAGAAAGTGGAATACAGTGATTGGGCAGCCCCCATACTCACTGTGAGCAAGCCCAATGGGTCAATGAGAATGTGCGCAGACTTCAGTACAGGTCTCAATGCGGCAATTGATCTCCCTGCTCATCCTCTGCCAGTGCCGGCAGACATTTTCGCCACTTTCAATGGTGCTTCGATCTTCACACAGATCGATCTAACTGAAGCATATTTGCAAGTACCTCTGGATGACGGTGCTCAGAAATTGCTGGTCATCAATACCCACAAGGGACTCTATAGATACAAGAGAATGCCCTTCGGTGTCAAGGCTGCTCCCGGCATTTTCCAGAGATTGATGGATACAATGTTGAGCGGTGTAAAGAACGCGATCCCCTACCTCGATGATATCATCATCGGTGGTCGCGATAAGAAGGAGCACGATGATACTCTAGTGGAGGTCATGCTCAAGTTGAAGCAGTACGGATTACGCACACGCGCAGAGAAGTGCACATTCGGAATGAAGGAAGTGAGTTTCCTCGGCTTCATCATAAATAAGGACGGTCGTCACACCGATCCGAAGAAGACTGAGGCGATTCGGACAATGCCCGAACCTCAGAATCAGATGATGCTCCGTAGTTTCCTCGGAATGGTCAATTATTATGGACAGTTTATTGACGGCATCCACATTCTACGATCTCCTCTTGATCATCTCCTCAAAGATAATGTGAAGTGGAAATGGTCGAAGGAATGCTCCAGTGCATTCGATAAGATCAAAGAGAAATTGAACAGTCAACTCAGTCTCGTGCATTACGATCCAAAGAAAGAGATTGTGATCGCAGCAGATGCATGTGAAGACGGCATTGGTGCTGTCATTTTGCACAGATTCCCAGACGGAAGTCTTCGTGCAGTGAGTCACGCTTCCAGAAAGCTGAAGCCCGCGGAGAAGAACTACGGACAGATCGAAAAAGATGCACTCGCACTCATTTTCGCGGTGGGAAAGTTCCACAAGTATGTGTTCGGTAGACGGTTCACTCTTCAAACAGATCACAAACCGCTGTTATCCATCTTCGGCTCGCCCAAAGGGGTGCCAGCCTATACAGCGAAGAGGATTTACAGATGGGCTGAGACTCTCCTGATGTATGATTTCCGAATTGAATACATCAATACAGATTCATTTTACTATGCCGATGCCCTCTCTCGTCTGATCAGTGAATGTCAGACAGAGCAGGATGTGAACATCGCACTAGTACAGATTGAGGAAGATGTCAACGGCATTCTCAATTCTAATATTCGTCGATTGCCAGTGACGGCATTCGAAATTCAATCTGAAACAGCGAAAGATACACTTCTCCAGGAAGTTATCAAGAGACATCTCAAAGGATGGCCGAAGAAGGACACTAAAGACCAGTGTCTTGCCGCATTTCATTCTCGAAGAGATTCACTGAGCATTGTGAAAGGATGCTTACTCTTTGGATCACGAGTTATTGTTCCGAGAACTCTCCAGTCAAGAGTGATGAAAGATCTTCATGCTGAACACCCCGGTATCGTTCGCATGAAATCACTCGCGAGAAGCATCTGTTTCTGGCCAGGAATGGACCAGGAAATCGAGAATGTCGTACTCAAGTGTGATCGCTGTACAAAGGCAGCGAAGTCACCGGTGAAAGTACCGCTTCAACCATGGCCAATGGCTGAGAGATCGTGGGAACGGGTACACATTGATTATGCAGGGCCCGTTAGAGGCGAATACTATCTAGTAATCGTCGATGTCTACAGCAAATGGCCGGAAGTGTACTGTACTCAGAGAATCACCGCATCAATTACAGTCGATTTTATGAAGGATGCAATCGCTAGATACGGCATCCCAGAAGTGCTAGTATCAGATAACGGCACTCAGTTTACTTCGGAATTGTTCCATGAGATGTGTACCTCCTATGGTATCAAGCACATGACGATCGCACCGTATCATCCACAGTCCAACGGACAGGCTGAGCGATTCGTAGATACACTCAAGAGAAGTCTGAAGAAGATGAATGGAGAGGCTCCCAACAAGGAGATCATTCGTCAGTTCTTGATGACTTACAGAAGGACACCAAATCCGAATGTACCTCATGGCAAGAGTCCATCAGAAGTCTTCATTGGAAGAGAGATCAGATCAAAGATCGATCTGATTCGTCCATTGAAGAGATCGGACAAAGCAGATGAGAGAATGAAGGACCAATTCGATAAGCGAAATGGTACTAAGGACAGATGGTTCGCTGTCGGAGATGAGGTATACTATCATGCACCTGATGGTCCAAATCGATTTCAGTGGATTCCCGCTGTTATCATTGGAAAGAAGGGCAAGGTCATGTTCGAGATCAAAGTCAACCAGAAGAAGCAGAGAGCTCATGCGAATCAGCTTCGCAAGAAATCAAGTGGTGCGCCTCAGAACGAGCTGAACGGCATTCCAATTTCACTTGATCTTCTGTTAGACACGTTTGATCTAGAGAGAAATGATCCAGTGGTGGATCATAGAGATGAGTTCATGGAGGATCTCTACGAGAATCCTGAGGTGGAACTCAGAGATTGGGACACTCAGTCCGATAATTCTGGATATTCTACCGCCAAATCGACTGCCTCGACTACGGCCTCGTCTCTTCAACGTGTTCATGCTCCTCCGATGCAACCGCCGCCACAGCAACTTCATCCTATCAACGACAGACCGACTCGAATTCGTCAACCGCCTCAAAGACTCGATGTCGATCCCAGACTGAAGACGTACAAAACGACGAAGCAGTAATCCCGTCCCCTTTGCTACGTCCTCACCTCACCTCTTTCCCATTTCTATATTTTAAGATCGGCAACGCCAATCTTGAAGGGGAGGTGTTGTATAGTAAATAAGTAATATAATTATTATGCTAATTAATAATGTGACTCGTCGTTCTACCGTAGTCACCTTTCCTGTGTCAGTGCACACTTCGTGCGTCAAACCCTAATTCGCGCGTCAGCGACTCTCACACGGATTTCCCTGAAATACCGTAACCCCGTTTACGTGCCAATTCTCACCCCTTCCCTAATGATGACGATTCATTCATTCAAGTTAGTCTCTTCTTTGCTGCCCGTCGTCACGGCACTTATTTATTCAACTTCTATTGGTCTCCGTTCCGTCGATAAAGTATTCTACTGTTACCACGGCTTTCTCCTTCGACAAGCAACGCACATACATAACAAAAACTACCTCAAATATATCGGAACTGACACAAACATCATTGGATTGTTAATCTCGCGCTCACCAATTGGTGTGTCGCGGACCTTAACCAAGTTGATGCGCAGTTCGTCAAATACCCTTTATCTGCTAGATTGTAATGCGTTTCGCAAAAAGGTTAATGAAAAATTAGTGAACAAGCTATTTCGGAAAAGGAAAAGGTACTGAGGACCACAATTACCTTTCCCCACCGAATCCCGTGATCGCCCATCAGGAACACGTACGATTTGTCCAACTGAAACTTATATAATTATTTGAATAAATCTTATCACCTAACCACTTCCTTGTGCTTCCTGAAGTAATTAAACAGTTGGACGTCAACGTGGAAGAGGGCATCGGCATCATCGTGAGCGACGTCGGCCCAGAGAAGGGCGATCTTCGGCGATTCTGAAATCTGACCTTCTTCACTTCACTAGTGCTGCGCTAATACAATACACTATATTCTACTATGTCTCACTATACTTTTTCAGCCATTGACTTACAGATTTTAAAACATTGTTGTATGATAGAATGGATGTAATAAGAAAGAAATACGAGTGCTTGCCTTTGTAAGATTCGATGAACATGTCGAGGTAACTGAACAGGAAGGTGTGCGGTTCCAAGCATTGATTCTCTCCCATGAGAGTTTGAGATTGTTCCAGGTCTTCTTCATAGTAGAGTTGGAAGGGTCTGAAAAACATTTCTTAAATTTAAAACGATTTTAAATTACCTCATGTAGTGTGTAACAGGAGCCTCCTTGAATCCCCAGCAGTTCGGATGGTTGAACACTCCGGCGGCCCAATCTTCCGCCATCAATGACTTGTAACCTTTCTAAAAAATTTCAAACTGCTGACTTCATTGTTTTTTTTTGGTGTGAACAGCCTCGGGAAAAATTCTGTGATACAACCTTCGTGAACTCCTTGAGTATGAACTTCTCATCATCCAGATATCGATAACAAGCCTGCGTCTCGTTCCAGTCTGCCTTCTCCTTATTCATTCCAAAGACGCTTCTATCGATGTCGTTGATCAGCTTTCCTTAGATGAAAGTTGATCTTTGATCTCTTCTCTCAGGTTCATTACCGAATAACATAGCCATTCCATTAGGATGACTGTTCTCTCCGATCTTGTTCACATGTTGAAGATTCACCGCTTGGAACTCGTGCTCCAGCAGGGAGATTGTCTTCGGCAGGGATCTACCATTTCTAGTTCATTCATTGATTGACTGAATTGCCTACCGCAGTGCTTGACTACTCGCAACAGAGTCAAAGACGAAGATGAAGACACTCGGTTTATCTTCAACTTCTTCTTCTTTGGATGTCGAAGAGTGCGATCTGAAAAATTTAAGAATTTGGACCGAAGAAGCCCAGTTTTCCACCTCATTTTAATCTTCTTCCCTCCATCATCTTTCGCATTCCACATCTGTAGATGTACGTAGTCGTCGATAACTTCAGTTGTGGCCTTCTGGCATCGAGTGTGCACGAAATCAGAGTTGAAAATTGCTAAAAAGGTGAATATAAACAATGATTTCTTTTGTTTTGACTTACCCTTTGACGCGACTTTGTCAATGGGATACCAATCGCTAGCAAGATAATTCCGCTCATCCTGATGATAAAGCGCTCTGAATAATATCGCTGTTGCAATGATTCGTTAAAGATAGTTATGTAACCTTGCCCAACAATTCAAAACGATGTCTTCAGCCATAGTAGGATTTAGCCACACAGTTCCATTACCGCCCAGAACGGTGAATGAAGTGAAATCGGTATCGCATTTTCTAAAATAAAATATAAACTGTTTTCGAAAAGTTGCGGTCGAAATCTAACTTGATTGGATCAAAATCTACACGAGCGTTAGAAATCACTTCTCTCGTCCATCCATCCTTCGGGAACTCGGCGAGTATGCATGTGGAAAAGAGGTCAATTTCATCAGCGACTGATAAATCTTAAATCTTTTGAAAGAGGAATAAAGCAAAAAAAAACTAACGTAGATCAAATTTGCTGATATACCGCAATGAAAGGATTTGAGATGAACGAAGAGCATAGAGTATGAAAATAAACGAAATTCCGACGCAGAGGATCAATCGCATCTCAAGAAGAATGAAATGGATGATGGGGAGAAGTCGGATACGATTGAATATTCGAATGTGAACTTCCGAACTGATCTCTAAAATGCGAAACCGATCCTCCCTCTTTCCTTCTTTTGCAGATCTCCAATATTCCTCCACTTCTATTCAAAATCGACGTTGCCTACGCGTTTCGCACAGCGGGAGGCACCAAAGGTTTCGCTCTTCGAGATCAACACCGAAACATCAATGGGATCAAGAAATGAATCACATAATTGTTTCTGGCAATTGCCGTTGCTTCGATATTTGCGGGAAAAGTAAACATGCGTTATATTTCGCTGTGTTTCCTGGTCCCCTCTTCGGTTACGATTGAAAATTGCATTTGATTTGTAACAACAATTACAAAAATAGCCTTTATTCTCAATCATGTAAGCATTCATAACAAGGATCTGCACGTTGACAAGCTCAATAGGGGATGCCGAATGAGCACAAAAATGAGAATGAGGATAGTGAAGAGGAATGAGAACCAATCTACGTTGTTGTTGTTATTGTCGTCTTTCTTCTTCAACAAGTGATCGCACGAAGTGTCCCGAATAAGTTGATTCCTAAAAAAATAACTGAATAACATTTTCGTAAAGATTGCGTCATTTTCGAAGAAATCATGCATGAAAGCATACCCGAGATTCTTAGGCAGAATATCAGCAAAGTAGTGCCTGTTCTTTTCGCTTTTCCAGGAAAGCGCAGCCATGGCGTGATCGTACAACGATGGTCCTAGAAATTGCGAATATTTTTTGCTGCAGCTTTGTTACAATGATATATCGTCTACTTCAGTTGAAAACAATAACTCACTCAGTTCGAAGACCATTAAGTATTCGAGACCTCTCCTGAAATCAACTTATTGCAAATAAAAAACTGCAAGACTAATTTTATTTCCGCTTTAATTCATGAGGCGAATCACGAGAAAATCGACCACACAGTGGCAGAATGCAAAACACGATATGCATGTCCGATAATGCCCGATAATGCTTTTTACAATGCTCTTTCAAGCTGCGTTCCGGAAATTTGGATATCGATTTTTATTTTCGGGTTACAGTAAGTCAAAGATCAAGCACTGAATATTAATGAATCGCTTAACTCTGAATAAAACTAACGCTGCGCTTGACATGGTAGACTCTTCCTGTCCGAAAATGTAGACTCGCGATCCATTCACGACAACTTTTGATTGGGCCAATGACATATCCACAGATGTCTCAGGGCACTCGCCAACCTGCAAAATCATTTCAATTACGGAAAAAGGAAATGAGATCTCGATAATTTTCAACTGTGAAATGTTGGCGAAGCAAATAATGAAGCTGATTGTTTCAGACATTTTTTTTCGAACTTACCTTCTTCCACTGGTTGATGTCCTCTTTGAATTGGTATAGCACTGGTATTGCTTTATTGACTGACTGTTTGACTTTGACTCTTCTGCTTTCTCCGCCCTCTACATTTTCAAGTAGAACAATCGAGTACAAATTGTTGAGAGCGGAAACTGGAAAAGGCATATTCAATGTGATTAAATAAAAGGCATTTTTTAAGATCAACTTTATTTTAATAGTATTTTAGAGTGCAGCATAAAAAATTGAACTCACACACGGTTCCATGGTCTGGGGCTGGGCCGTTGTTGAAGTATTCGGCGTAATATGTTCGGGCCGAGCTCCGATCGCAAACCTTTTAAGATGTAATTCTTTGTGTTACGAAATAGGAAAGAAATATGAAGCATACCATGTGGCCGTCAAGATCGAAATCCGAGTAAAATCCGTGTAACTTGGAGTAGCGAGAATATGCAACCCTTCCCAGTGCAGCATTTCCCGCACGCGAGATCCATTGTTCTTTAAAATGGAGATTATTTCTATGAGTATTGCTAACGAAAGTATGGGTAAAACGATCTTTTAAAGGCCTGTAAAAATAGATTGTATAGCAGTGACTCATTGTGAGGAAAGTTCGTCACTCTGCTCTCCTCTACTATGCAAAATTAGGAATCTGTCATTACTAGTACCTCATCATCACAGGAAGCGAGCTTCCGATCCCAAATCATCGTTTCCAAGTCGAGTTCACACGTGTATGCTTCCCCATGATCCTCCACAATCATGACGTATTTGGCCGAATTCGCTAAAACATTTTCAATTTTTATATTTCATTGGATTAGAGGTGGGTTGTCGAAATGAAACATTTAAAAATATTCCAAAATTTGAAATGCATACCGAATATTGCACCGACTGACACAGCCATTGTCTTTGCGGGCTTTCCAGTCGTTGGAACGATCCGCCAATGAAATTCGTTGCCAACTAAATGAAATTGTTTGGTGAAGTATAATTATCATCATACTTTTTTTCGAATTTCGACTTCATTTTGTGATTTATCGTTCAAATTGCAGATGAATTCATACCGACAGTGCCCGCGACCATTTCTTTCTGGTGGCTGAAGTATTTCTCTCCTTTGTAAACGACTGCAGAATCACTGCAAACGTCGTCCAAGTTCATTTCGAAGTCCTGTAATAAACAAAAATCTAATTCACTCGTTCCAGACAGCACTTCTTTAAGGAAATCATCAAGATTTTATGAGAAAAACTTGCGAAAAATGATGTAAAACTTACATGACAAACCACTGGAACTCTCTTGACAGCGAAAGTATCTGAAATGATAGTAAATATTCGGAGGTGTTCTTGTCAAAATCGAAACTAGAAAAAACTCGCCTGTATCAATAGAGAACATTAGCGACGGTTGGTTTCCATCTTCTTCTATGACATAGATAAGATCGTCAATCATAAACTGAAATCATGAAATCGAGATGGAGAATTAGACACCTGTGCGTGTAATTATCAACTGCACTTACGGTTTGTTGCTAATGAGTTTTAACCGAATCAATTATAGGAAAAAATGGGAATATAAATAGATAAAGATAATATAAATTACTTACCGTGATGCCGACTTTCAATCCATTGAGAGCCGAGAGATCCTCATTGCGCATCCACAGCATTTTACCTATAAAATATCAATAGTAATATTCGGTCTTACGAAGATTTGTGAGCAGAAGCATTTTCCTTTAAAATCGAGCGCAAAGGAAAATTAGAAAACATCAGAATAAAAAATTTCGTTGGTGGTTTAACATGTAACGGCACGGAGATATCATCCGAAAATTTGGAAAAAAAATGAATAGCGGAAAGAGTGCATGCCCTCTCCGTATGCTATGAATAGAGAGAAGAACCAGCCTGATACGTATGTCATGAAAAAATCCAATGAGATCGGACGGCGCCACATGTCGTGCTTTCAATCAAAATGCTAAAAGTACCGAGGGCTGCCAGAGGGCAAATAACGAAATTTGTTTGAATAGTTCGAATTGAGTTTGTTCTGTTATCAAATGTAACTGTACTCGATAAATATATTTATATACAACACTTTATCACGGGGACATGTTGGCTAGTTGGTCGGTATAAAGTCACAGCTTGGGGAGATCACTTTGTCGTTCCGTTCACGTTTACGAGTAGATCATGCAGAGGTAGTTCTGAAATAATTTTTAATTATTTATTTATTTAATTCATTAACTATTTAGTTACCTTGAGTTCGCCGAAGGTGCACTCGTTGTAGCAGCATTTGTCCGCTGAAAAATGTATTTTTCAATTTCATAGATGGATATTGACAATGGTAAAATGGCTTCAGGAGAGACACCTAATTACTTCATAGACACGTAATCTGCGCTGTAAATAAGCCTGTAGTGCAGCAATAAAGTAATTGAATTCAAGATGTTATCGTCTACAACTCGCTCTAATTTTAGTAGTTCCGGATCGAGAGACCAACGAGACAATGGGTATTTTTAAATTGCATATTTAATTTTTTTAGTGGCACACGATATCAGAGGTAAGTAAACTTATTACGTTATTCAAGGCACTTGCGTCCTATGGGAGATCGCTCTTCCGGGGAATCTCGATAACGAAGATAGATTAGCTATTTCTGTTCGATAACAATAAGTGATGACAATACCCGGTTTCTCACATACTAGTTTACGCACGGAACGCAAGTGCCGTTAGCGAGGCACTTGCCTCCTGTGGGAGCTCAGGACAGTTATTATTCGATTACATCTATTTCTATTTGATTTCTGATAATAGCCGGCTTATCACATAAATATTTTAATATTTCGAAAATAAATGCTCACTGAGACTGAAGCTGTCGTGGATCTCGAAGGCGGTTTCGTGCGTGCACGGCACCTCGGAGAATGCACGAATGAGCTGGAAGAGACGACGACCACACACCTGAAATTAGTCGAATTTATTTCAATTAAGACCTAAAATCATCCTTAGACGCCTCGAAATTTCAGTTTTGGCCCGTTTAGCCTTAAAAATGCCAACAAGGAAGAGACACAGCATCGCTTGAAACTCGTGACAGCGCTTGATAAGTGCGCTGGAAACTGCCGCTTATCACTGTCACTTTCTCGCTTCCGGCTCCAGTAGAGTTTCAAAATAGAAGCGGAAAAACTGAGAAAGATACCGTACCTTGAGTTTGGAATTCTCCTCGAGCCCGCTCTTGATGAGCTCGCGAAGCTCCGCGATCTCCACTTCCGATGCGACTCTCTGAATAAATTTGTATTGCTTCAATGAACAAAATGCAGCGAGAAACTTGGAGATTTATACAGGATTTGGTCGAAAAATTGAGAAGTAATACTCACGGGAACATAGCGCTTGTGCGCCACTCCATTGTGCAGCGGACTGCTCAGGGAGAGGGTGGCGAAGGCAAGAAGGCAAGCGAGCGCCAGGCCTCTCATCTTCAAAAATAGTATTTGAATCATTTCAGATTGTGTAAATATCGCGAAAATAGTAACGAGGGTGAACTTGCAGCCGTTTTCTATTTAGAGGTCACTATACATGCATTCAAGTCAGTGTGGGAGCGCAGTCCAAGTCGTAAGCATCACACGAATGAAAGTGGCTTTATATCGATGAAGCTAATGAGTGCGTAACCAGTTTCTACTTTCTAGAATATCTGTAGCCGGTCAATCTCCATGATCGCGAGAATGAATGAGATGAATGGATGGAGGAGGTGGATGGTGCCGGGTAACCCCTGTGATATGACGATCCGCCGACTGATAAGAGCAAGGAAGGAATGAATGAAGCGGCTCGAATGTGTCGCCGAGGCAGTCAACAAAATCTTTCTCCGAGCGAGGCGAAAGCAGGGGGAAATTGTCATGCGCTGTTTCGGGACAACTGAAGTGAAAGGAAGAGAGACCCCTCTGCCATGCTACGTGGTTGTTTCTTAGACCAGGTGACGACTTGGGCTAGAGACCTCAGGAAAGGAAGAGAGACGCTCATTAGCAACCCGGGATCCTTTGTTTCAGTGACGTGCGCAAAAGGTGGAATGAGCACTGACGCATACGAAACCTCGCAGAATCTATGGGCTCTCGTGAGATTCCGTCATTATTTGCCCAGTTTCGGGGTCAATTCAAAGAGTCAAAAACAGCGCCAAACTGCAAGCGAAAGATAACAGCCGATAACAGGGTGCTATCTCTAAACTACATAATCTCTTGACTCCTTGCCCGCATAGGAAGAGCACGAAGCGAAGAGAGGCATCTTCATCGACATCACAACACTTCTCGACTACGATCGCTCGAATTTAAACCTGTTTATATACGCAGCACAGAATTCACAGGAGAGTGATGTCGATTCACAGGACACGGCAAAAATAGTCGAAAACACAGCGAAAATAGGGTGTTTGTCAGGGGTCTCGCGAGACTTTCGCACACAAAATCTAATGAGGTCGGCCAATTTGTGATGCCGATTCAGCTAAATGTTTTCATGCACTGGCGCTAAGGTTGATCTCTTGAGTGGCCCGATCTCTGACTCCAGAATTCACGCTCGGAGCGATTGTTGAGTTGTTATTGTAGAAGTTGATTCGGCCCGCGATTCCGCAGGTTATCTGAGAAAAATCAGTTTTGCTTTGAAGTTGTGCAGCATCTCAAAGATCCATTGCATGCTTGAATTCACAATGTTTTCTTCAAGAAAATAACAGATTGCGACACTGCTCATTAGAAAGATGGGAAACAGGGAAAACAAGCTAATTGTAAGACGTGATACGTGTAAAGTAGTGTGATCCTGAGGAAACGTAGCATAACACAGTAAGATTCGAAAGAAAGAACGTCATGTTATTTGCTACCGTTCATTAGTGAGTTGTGTAAAAACACCTAATTAGAAAAAAAGAAAGCTAAGTCATGATACGTGTTCCTGAGAAAAAGTAGCAAAGACTCATTAGTGGAATGAGAAAAAACAACAGAAGAAAAGATACGGCATCATTCAGGATCAACAACGTTCATAAATGGGAAAAAATAACGTGAATGCACACGTAAGGCATGGCGTCATAATCATGATGAGCCTCTACCATCCACAGCAAACACATTTCCGGTCCGATTGATTCATGCATTCCGATTTGATGTCATCGCCCACGGCACACAATAGGGTTATCGACCGTCTATTCATCTCAGACACACTCTCGCCGCGGGATGGCCGAGTGGTGTAAGGCGCCAGCGCTCATTCGAAGGGTATCGAGTTCAATCCCCCGCCGAGGCAGACCAAGCCTTGCTATCCCCCAGGGGTCGGCAAATTGGTAGTAACTTTGGTTACGAAAGTTAAACGTGCCCTAGAAGCCCGGCCAGCAAGGGATCACGCAGGCCTCGCCGTACCGGGCCTTACCTGTGTACCCCACCAGGCGTGGTTGTCTCATGACAACTGTAAAATCGCCTTGATTGTGGAAGCAACTTTAACTTTAACTTTAACACTCTCGCCGGTCAAAGGGGGGAGATTTTACTGTGTAAAATGAAGATACGATTAACAATTTTTGGAATTCTGAAGCCCCTAGGTGAACATTCTTGCCAGCCTCCTCATCTGACCAAGTCGAGATTGTGGGTGAAATAAAGAGTAGAAATTTTAGGAATTCCAAACCACACCTCTTTCCTCACGGCCGTTGACGTTGCGATGAGCAATATGGGTGGAACGAAGGTGGTGAGGGTGTTGGGTAGGTTGTACTGAACATGACCATTATCAGCGAATGGTGAGTAATGTTTTCAGTTTTATGAAAAGAGAAGCGGCATTTTGTATCAAAAAAACGGGTTGTAGAGATTATGACGGGTTATGCTGTGGAAAAACTAGGGGGAGGAAAGAGAAGAGGAAAAAATCGAGTGGAAAAAGTCAAAGGGAGGAAATCGGAAATTTGAATTCCCGCATTTTTCGTTATTTCAAAATATCTCGGTTCCCATTGATGCTAGCCACTTGAAACTTAGTTTGTAGGGTTTTAAGGTGTCGGAAAACACCTAGTTAAATTTTTGAGTCGCTAGCTCTACGGAGAAGCGAGATGCTGAAAAGCGCGCGAACTCAAAATTTTGAATTCCTCCTTTTCCTCCTCTTGACTTTTTCCACCCGAGGAGGAAATCTCCCCTGACTTTTTCCGCAGCATGAGATTGCATTGAGAATGGCTAGTGTGCGAAAGGACACTTTTATCGCTACACATTTTTCGATTACGTTTGGAACAGTGTACCGAACATGATCACTGTTCACTGATAAGAAGCTATGTGATACGAATACCATATCTGGAAGAGTAGGCAGCGAGAATCTGCTGAGAGGCAACGCCCGGTCAACAAGCGGATTTCAAACTGCAGACTTGCAAGTGACTTTGACCTGCACCGTCGTGCAAATTCTTATCTTTCTTAGAGACGCAACGAAAGAATGCGAGCGTCGGTGCATACTTGCGGAATTTCTAGTAATGTTTTGATGATCACTAAAACATAAACTGATCGCCAGTTTACCATTTTGGTCGCTAGGTCGAAAAGAGGCACATCGCCAAGAATCATCGTCACAAACCAGAAGATCTGAATTCGAAAAATGAATAAACATAGTGATCTTTGATCTTTGTGCACCTGTTGGGCGCTTTTTATCATGTGTGCGGTAGTGGTGACTACTGTATGAATGAGCAGTGCGCGTTCTTGCTTGGCGAGATCTTTCTGCAAATTTGGAAATTTTAAAGATATCGAAGTATGATTAATAAGATAATCATTTAATCTCACATTAAAGCGTTGAGCCTCTCTCAATTTGTATACGCAAGCAGCACACATTGGTGTTGAGAGAACTAGGAACAAGAAGTAGCCAGTTGTTGAAATTACTTTGGTCAGCTGCAAATAAAAATAATTTTAGTGCAGTCGATATGCTGTACCTGCATTCCCCAACTGGTAACCCCTCCGTAAATTGTAACTCCTTGATCATTCTTCCTGACAAAATAATTATGATATGATTTCTTCGCAGATGTCCAACCTGTAAACGGCATCCATTGGCAAAATGAAAGCATTCAGAATGGCTGGTATTGTGAACATCAGAATCGAGGACATCCTCATTCGGCGCTGTGACCAGAACTAAAAAAAATATGTAGCTCCTCAGTATTATTTTTTATTTGATACATCTCCCAGGCGAAGCGGATAGCAAATCGCAGTGAATCGGGTGGCAACCACTAGTACCTGCAATTTGTCTGGCATTTCTGCCATAACATCTCCAAAATATACCTTTCCAATAGTATGAGAAAGCGAAAACCAATGGGAGCCAAACAGGATGAAGTTGAATGTAAGATCTGCAAGTTGATGAAGTAGTGTATTCCGTAGAGTTCGAAACATATGGCATACTCTCTTATTTTACGTGTGAGTGTGTGTGCAAGGATAAATATATTTCGAATTATTCCAGTTACCTTTTATCACAATATCCGGCATGTATTTATCGGCAGTTCTCTTCGATACTATCATTAGAACATTGAGGCAGGCGGCAATTCCTACGAACTATTTGTATTTTATTTGTTAGATTTCTCAGCCTCACCAGTGAAAATGAAGAAGGAGTAGAACGAACTGTGCAACTCTTTGAGGTGGCTTCTCAATATTTTTTTGTTTTTTTCTATGTATTAATGCTGAATAAAACCTGCCGATTCTCCAAATCAGCCAAACGTACGCTAGACACAGGAATGGTTCAAGAAATAGCACATATATGGAGACTACCGTATCCACCATGCGAGAGAAGGAAGTAGAATGCAATGCAGTAGTGAAATTCATGCAGAAAGTGATCAAAAACTGAACGAAATTTCAGCCCCTATGCTTGATTCACCCGGGAATTATAGCCTAGTGATGTCTCGCTGTAATCTGATGTCTCACCAACGGCAAAAACACGCTGGCATAACCACTTTTCGAAGGTGTTACATACAATTTAGAATTTATCTAGCATGGTGCGTTCTACAATCAATCTCATGAAACAAATTGTGTCGAATTTGTAGCTGAGAGGGTCGAGCTTTTAGGAGTAACCGATGAATTGTATGTGAGACCTCGACGAAAGCTGTTAAAGAATACCGAAAATAGCAAAAACGATTTCAATTTGAATATTCTAAGCTACCTCATTGCGGACAATTTTCGAAGTTGCTAAAAGAATGACAGGTGGAGCAAAAGTGCTAATGGTGTTTGGAAGAATGTACTGAATTGTACGTTTCTGATCGTTTGGAGTATAAGATAAACAATTTTGGTTGCAAGATCGAAAAGCTGCACATCGCCTATGGACATGGTAACGAACCAGAAAATCTGAAACTTATTACTTTTGTTTTCATAAAATTCAACTTTTTTTCACCTGCTGAGCACTTTTTATCATGTGTGCGGTGGTCGTGATAACTGTATAGATTAGGAGTGACCGCTCTTGTCTTGCTAGATCGGGCTGAATCGTTTGCGATTCAAAAAAATCGTAGAATGGGGTCAAACATTGAATCGTTGAAACTGCCGCAGTTTATACAAAGAAGCAATGCACATTGGAGTTGAGATGATTAGGAACAGAAAGTAACTGATAGTCGATATCACTTTCAGGACCTGCTAAGGTATTTCTATAATGAAATATAAGTGTATCGTCGTACTTGCATCGCGTCACTGTCGACACCTGCGTAAATCCGATTTCCACTTTCGTCAAATCTGCAAATTAAATTATCATAATGAGCTTCTATCCTACTAAAACACCGATAGTTCGCTTTCATTCGGAGCATGAAACAATTGAGTACACCCGGAATAGAGAACATCAGAAATGCTGAGATTCCAACTCGACGAGTAGTCCAGAACTCAACGAATCATTTTAGTTTATACGAATTTTCGTGTGGCTTACGTTTCCCAGGGAAAGTGGAAAACATATTGACGTAAACCTTGTTGCCACCACTAGAACCTGTTGTTGTTATTTAATTTGATTGGAATTGGTTTTTGAATAACAAACTTTTCCCACGGTATGTGACAGAGAAAAACAGTGCGAGCAATAGATGATGAAATTGAAGATTAAATCTGAAAACAATGGTTTGAGTAAAGATATCACTTCTAATTTCTCGATATCACCTCCAACTTCTGTCTCTGGTAATATTTTATCCGCAACTGGCTTCAATATTATGAATAAAATGTTCAGACAAGCAGCTATACCTCAAAAATTCAAACGAAAATAAGACTCAGATAGAATCGTACCAGTGCAAATAAAGAAGCTATAGAATGCAGTATGAAGCTCTTTGATCTTACTCCTGAAATATTAAAAATGCCGTAATTGTATCGCTAATTACGCATTCCCACCTCCCGAGTTTCCAAATAATCAATACATAAGCTAGGCAGAGGAATGGCTCAAAGAACGAGATGTAAATTGTCGTTATCGAATTGAAAACTCGAGTGAACGTAGTAGTATTGAGTAGAGTGGACAAATGAAGAGGGCAGAGTGCACGGCGTGGCGCGGAATGAAGGGAAGAGGAGAGAGAGAGGGATCAACTCTTGCGCAAGAGTTCGAACTCTTGCGCAAGAGTAGAATTCAGAATGAACTCTTGCGCAAAAGTAGAATTCAAGATGGGGATTTTGATCGATTGACGCTGATATATCAGTTCTATGGACATGGTATCTGCATAATAACCAACAAATAGCGTGTTATACCAGTTGTGCATAGTTTTAGCCCAAAATCGATCTCAAAGGGTGATATTTCGAGGTATTTTTCCCCAAAATATGGCTTTAAGATCATGTTCGATGTTTTCAAGGTTTGTGGTGACCGCTTTATTCCAACATCATCACTTTAATCTCGATTACTTCATCATAAACTGTTACGAATCATCACTCTTCTTTTACAGGCCAAAGGTAGGTCTATGTTATGCAAAACAGTTCTAAAAGATTAATTAGTAGTGCTTATGCAGATAGCAAGCCGATTTGCCGAAAAATCCAGATGTCAAACGATCGAAAACACCAGAATCTCATATTTACCTCTTGCGCAAGAGTTCATTCTGAATTCAACTCTTGCGCAAGAGTTCGAACTCTTGCGCAAGAGTTAATCCCTTTCCCTCTCCTCTTCCCCTCATTCTCATTCCTCGTTGCGCCGAGCGGCAGAGTCTTCCTTTAGCTCTTCACCTGTCCACTCTAGTATTGAGTGTTGCGGAGTAATTCCTCTTACCTATGCCGACTCTGCCAACTTTCTCTGTCGATCAGTAACCGGGTACCCTCCAATTATTTAGAAAGGTATGGGTGCTTCTTCTTTCGACCACAGTAAAGGCAGACAAATTTATGTTTCGCATGTGAGAATGATCAGCAGCAATAGCTAATTGTGAAAAATACTTATCAAAACAATTATTGTGTGCAAATGTGGTTATCACTAAGGAACAGAGCGAATAATTGCAGAGCCGGCCCATTACACAACATTCATAGAGTTGTCTCTTGCGTTTGTCGATCGAAAGAAGTCTGCGAAGTTGCAATTGTCAATGTATTGTGAGAGCGGACTTGGCGACGAGGGAGAATACGAGCAATCTAAAAAAAGTATAAAACTGAAATCTGAGCTTCAAATGTAATGATTAATTTCATAACCGATACTGATAGTTAAATACAAATTATTGATATAATCATTTGCCCCAGAATTTTCACCTCATTTCTCACGAGTGAAGAAGTGACGACAAGCAGTATAGGAGGAATAAAAGTTGTGAGAGCATTAGGAATAGTATACTGAAATCAATTGAACTTTGTTTCTGTAAAAGAGAGCACTCTCATTGAAAAAAAAAGTATACCAAATTCGTTGCCACTGCATTTAGTACGGTATCCCCCGCGATTAATGTTACTAGCGAGAAAAGCTGAAACGAATGGTTAACGTAAGTTTATTCTTTGATATTTGGACCTGTTGAGCGCTTTTCAACATGTGCGCTGTCGTAGTAATCACTGTGTGAATCAGCAGAGATTGCTCTTGCGCCGCCAGGTCTTTCTTTAAAAATTATTGATCTCATGAAAAATGCTTATAAAACTAACATTGAACCGTTTCGCCTGTCTCAACTTGTACACAGAAATGGCACACATTGGAGTCGAAATTACGAGAAAGAGGAAATATCCAGTGTTTGATATGTATTTGATAAGCTACAGAAATATCATATTTAAAACTGTTTTAGAATAAATATTTGTTTAGTAAACAAAAATATAATTTAAAAAATGAAAAGTACCTGCATTGCCCAATTGTTCACACCGGCGTAGATCGTATTCCCTTGATCATCGATTCTAGAACGAAAAAGTGTCAAAAAAAGAATAGAAGTGCATCCTACCTGTATTTCGCATCTAAAGGCACAACAAAACAGTTGAGCAGAGCAGGAATTGCAAACATCAAGATGCCAGCGATTTTGACACGGCGAGGCGTCCAGAACTGAATACTTTTTTCTAATTTAAACATCAATCTATGTCATCATCGAATAGTTGGTTCCAGTAAAAAGAAGGTCCAGATGAAAAAAAAAGAAAATTTTCTCACATCTGTCTGAGAAAGCGGATAGCAAATGATTGTGAAACGAGATGCAACAACTAGCACCTTCAATTTTGTTGTTTTTTATCTAACTTTTTTTCAATGGAAAAGTGCACCTTTCCAACAGTGTGTGTGAGCGAAAGCCAGTGAGTTCCGAAGAGAATTATGTTGAATACGGTATCTAAAACCATGGACATCATACTGAGCATTTCGACACTCTTATCTTCAATTTCATTTTTGGACTTTTTTCGGGCCCATCCTGCTACACCTGAGAAACCACCTTTGATCGCGATATTCGGCATGAATGCATCAGCAGTCCTCTTGGACACGACCACAAGTACGTTCAAGCATGCGGCAGTACCTCAAATTAATTTTTGTAAGATCCTGTTATTCGAGCTCACCGGTGTAATTGAAGAATTTGTAGAACGAGCTATGCAGCTCCTTGGCGTGACTTCTGAATATGATTCCCCACATGAGCCAAACGTAGCAGATGCATAGAAATGGCTCCAAGAGGACGGTGTAAAAGGATGAAGTAATATTCGTAATGGTCGTGAATACGGTGGAAGTCGACGAGGAATTCATGAAAGAAGTGATCAGAAAGGCCGAGAAAAATTTCGGCGAGGCGCCACTTATACGCCTAAATTGTCGGCTGGGCGGGTGTCTATGTTGTCTAATGTCCCTTCAAACGCAACAGCCTAACGATTACCGTATATCGAGATATTTTCACGTTATCAAGTGAATTTGCAACTGTGACATCAAAGAAAACATAAATCAAATAGTTTTCATATGCTTGAATTGTATAATTTTAAACAGGTACAGCAAATCAATGCAGATTTTTTAAAATTTAACCGAAGAAAAATGATGATAATATCAGAGAAATGAGTCTGAAAGTTGTTTCCCGTATCAGTCAATCTCTCGAGGACTGTGAAGTTGCGATCGCCAAATTTTTGTGAGAGCCAACGCGTCGAAGCAGACTAGAGAAAATCTGAATGTTTTTTGTTCCCTTTGAATCCTTTGCTGTAATTTTCGTAGTAGTCTTCGCTCCTAAAAGTGAGTTTTTCTTGGAAAGTTCATGTGCGTCTTCTTGGCGAGATAATCACCGACTCAGACAGGTCGTGTTACTGAGAAAGCGAAACGAATCTAAGGCCAAAAGAATATCATTCTACATTTAGTTATGAAATCGAATGGTTCATAACAAAATATTGCTCAAGACAATTATTTATCAAAAGAGATTTCTCCTAATTCCTCATGGATGTTGCTGTTTTAATGAGACGGATTGGGGGAAAGTTGTTCATTGCCACAGCACACAGAGTTGTATTAGCTGTAACGACTAATGTGACCAAAGTGAAGATCTGAATATAAAATCGTTTAGTCCACTTGAGCTTTAATTTAGCGAACCTGTTCAAGCTTTCGTCTATTTTGGAATTGTAATTACTCAGTTAGAAGGAGGAATCACTCTCCTCATTTCGGGTGAACTACCTTCTCTCAAACTGACTCTGATACCTTTCTGTTAGCTTTTTGAGACGAAAAAACAGGAGGATAATTACCACCGTTCGAGAAGTAGGCACCCTACTGTTATGAGAAATAATCACGAATAGTGATGTTAGGTGGAAAGCGTTAAGAGAATTTTTTAAAATGCAATGATTGTTGGAATATGTATCTGTGGTAGTAGTCGATTCATCTTATTGATGTATTTTAAATATGTCCGCAAATCGAAAACATCTCTAACTAAACCTTCACTAAACTGCTACTGATCGTTAGCTTACTCAGAGACAGCTCACGTATATAATTCGGGGTATAACCGTAGCTCGGACTTGAATTTACTCAGTTTTGGTTACATATTGCCGGTAGCTTCTAAAAATTTACTTCCTTCGACTTATACCTCTTTTCCGTAAATCGCCGTTCATCTAACTAATTCACCGTCCCCGACCATAAACTATGAGAAAAATACATTGATTACTCATTGATTTGTGATTTTTTGCCCAGAAAATTTCAGGAGATCCAAATATTGTGTTGCAATATTGTTCTTGTGCTCTTACAGGTTCATGAGTTCAACACCTTCGTCGACATCGACAACATTCTCTCATATAGTCGATGCGGCAGCTTCCGTTTACTTGCTTGTTCTTGAACCTGTGCTAACTGTTGCTTATGTGTGGCTGATGTGGAGAATCACGAGGTATTTTGTTAGTTTTTGGAATTTCGCTGATAAAATATTCAGAAGCCGAATCAAAGAATTGCAAAGTTCTTTCTATAGTTTCTTCGTGTTTACTGGTGATTTTAATTTATTTTAAAACGCGTTCTCTGTAAGCTCGGGAGGGGGGTGGCACAATGATTGAAAATGCTCCGATCGAGCTGAAATTTGTTGTGGGTACTCCCTAGGGGTTTGGTATACCTCCGCCAACTTTTCATGGTGATTCATGCACATCATGCACGAAAAATAAATTTCATTGTTGATCCTCGTGTGAAATACCATTCGATAAAGCATCAAAAGTTATGTCTGGAGCTCGATTTTCAGCCTTCTTGGACAAAGCATGACCGATTTGCATGGATAAAACTGCATTTTTCGACAGTTTTAAATTTTTAAGATTATGAAGATCTCATTTGCTCCAGTTGATTTTGTGCTCAATAGAAGCGCCTTGAGCTTCCGCATCGACATGATTTTTTTCAATATTTATTTCGGTCACCTAAGGCC
>LS488877.1:303765-316291 GCA_900490705.1 Pristionchus arcanus | reverse complement strand
TCTTTTGCCGGCATGTTTTTGCATGCAAATGATATTTTTACAACACAAAGTCAAGTTTCATCTGCTTAGGGGCTGTTTTGACGTTGTTTTGAGCACTTTTCATGTAAAAGTTTGGTCATGCCTCACTGACGATTTTTCACATAAGGGTCCCCCCTTATAAAATTTCGGCTCATCCGAAATGTCGGATAAACCAAAGGGGGGACCCTTATGTGAAAAATCGTCAGTGAGGCATGACCAAACTTTTACATGAAAAGTGCTCAAAACAACGTCAAAACAGACCCTAAGCAGATGAAACTTGACTTTGTGTTGTAAAAATATCATTTGCATGCAAAAACATGCCGGCAAAAGAAGATGCAGAGGAGCGGATTCGAACCCGCGTCGACGATTTCGTGCTAGAAAACATGAAAATTGAGGCCTTAGGTGACCGAAATAAATATTGAAAAAAATCATGTCGATGCGGAAGCTCAAGGCGCTTCTATTGAGCACAAAATCAACTGGAGCAAATGAGATCTTCATAATCTTAAAAATTTAAAACTGTCGAAAAATGCAGTTTTATCCATGCAAATCGGTCATGCTTTGTCCAAGAAGGCTGAAAATCGAGCTCCAGACATAACTTTTGATGCTCTATCGACTGGTATATCGCATGAGGGTCAACAATGAAATTTATTTTTCGTGCATGATGAGCATGAATCACCATGAAAAGTTACCGGTGACATACCTAACCCCTAGGGAGTACCCGCAACAAATTTCAGCTCGATCGGAGCATTTTGAATCATTGTGCCACCCCCTGTGGAAGGCCATCCCGTTCTTAAAGAGAACGCGTTTTAATTGTTCTTGATTGGGTGTGCCTAAAGTACGGGCACGGCCCACGGGCACGGCCCTACGGCCCCTATGCCTAAAGTACGGCCCTACGGCCCTACGGCCCATAATAAAATTTTTTTCCTTATATCATTTCTACGCTGTTAGATGATTTCTATCACCTACTTTGAATGCTTGGAGTGTAAGATATGGGCACGGCCCACGGCCCGTATGGCCTAAAGTACGGCCCTACGGCCCTACGGCCCTCAAGTTATTTTTATGTTCCCGATATCATTCCCACGCTTTAATATCGTTCCTGACACTTATTTGGAATACTGGGATCGTAAGGCACGCGTACGGCCCATGGGTACCGCCCTACGGCCCGTATGGCCTAAAGTACGGCCCTACGGCCCTACGGCCCTCAAGTTAATTTTAAGTTCCCGATACCATTCCCACGCTACAATATCGTTCCTGACACTTATTTGGAATACTGGGATCGTAAGGCACGCGTACGGCCCATGGGTACCGCCCTACGGCCCGTATGGCCTAAAGTACGGCCCTACGGCCCTACGGTCCCCAAGTTAATTTTAAGTTCCCGATTTCATTCCCACGTTGTAATATCGTTCCTAGCAACTATTTCGAATATGTAATCTAGGGCCCATGTTGGTGAAGTTAGTCCGAGGTTCTAATTAATTATCTGATTTTACTGTTTATCTTGTGTAGTCTCATTGCTGTGACTCTGACTTATTTATTTGAATTTTGTATGTCTCATCGAACAAATACAAGTCGATGAAAAACTGGAAACATGAAATCAGAATGCTTAAAAAATACACAAAACATAGGAGTACCAACAATTTAACACTTGAAGTAATACGCAATCTTGGGCTTCCAGGACTGGTCAATATCTTCTAAACGGATTCTCTTCATTAGTGGATCATTTAGTCCATCGTAACTGATGTATCCGGGTCCATCAAGGATAACCATTGAGTAGTGGTTGCTCAAGCCATCTGGTTTTCCTTTGAAGCACGAGACCGAATTCAGCAAGAAATCCTTTCCATCGATCTTGAAATGTATCGGTAAATGTTCGACTATTGCATAAGTAATAATTTCTTTTAAAAGGTTTCAAACTGACCGTGATCTTTCTGGGAAAGAGATCGATATCGTTGGGCACACACGAGTAAATCTGAGATACATCCATCGGGATCATCCATGCATTTTCTGGTACCACGATTGTTAGATCCCTCCGACCGCAATTTTGCCTGTACATGAAATTGATAATGGTGATTGTTACGATGTATTCAAGCTACAATCATAAATACACAGCTTTGCTAAAAATATTCAATTTTTAACTTACATCATGCAGCGAGGCTTTCGAGAGAGAAAGAAGAGAGCCGACTCAAACACCTCCTTCCAAGGTTGGCTATCTCTTTTCCTAAAATGAAATACGATAAATGTTAATATAATATAACGCAGTTAACATCTGAAATATACTCACAACACATTGTATTTAATCTTCGGTGAGTCTTTGGAGTGGGAGCAGGAGGAGCATTTAGATCTGACAATGGTCATGCATGCGGATTCTGCCTTCTCCACTACCATATCCATTTCCTCTCCGTACAAATTGTATCTCCCTCTCTTCTGGAAAATGAGGATATAATTTCAATAATTTTAGGAATCCGTTGCATGCGAAAATCATTAAGCTATACTTACATTAGGTGTATACATTTCCTTTACGAATGCAAATTTCCTCTGGCCTACGCGATCGGTGCCGGTGATAAAGGACCTGCATGTTCGTGAGAACAGTTCACCAGGTGGCAGAATTCTAAATTAACAGACATAATTAATAGAGAGTGAGGTAGTACAAGGAATGTTTGTTATCAGCCCATTATCGTACCTGTGGAATTCCGGATTCTTCAGCTCTGCGAAAAGCAGGGTAGTTAAAAACCCGTCTAGTGGGCAAGTGTTAGTTATCATTCCTCCCTCCGTATCCCCCCATTTCGGGACGTCAGGGAAGGGAGTACAGATATCACAGAATACGACTCCATTCACTTTCTTTGTAGACCCGACAATACACTTCGTCCATCTGGAAAATACACCTTTAAATACAATATACGATACTAAAACAAATTCAAAAATAAAATAAACTATTACCTAAAGGAGCAATTAGAACACTCAACAAGCGATGGTGGTACGTCGTACTTCAGTGCAACTTTGTCTGGTAGATTCTTGCCGGGATAGGGTCTTCTGCATTGGCAGTACTTTGTGAATGTGATGAGACTTCCCTTTCCAGTCTTCATCTGTGGTTTTGTCTCTCTTGCTTCATATTTCTTGGTGAATGAATTGAATGTTTGAGATGCAGCTTCGGGGAAAAATGTCGATTGCAGATCGATATTACTCGCGTATCCGTGTAAAAGAAGCAGAAGAAGAGGCAATTGCTTTGATTTGATTGTCTGGCTGGGCACGACTTGAACCTGGAAAAAAATTATTCACGAAGTTTTTCGGAGGTCTATTGACAAGCGGTCCACAGGACGCTGTGTCCCATCCACCATCGCGATACGCAACCCTCACTCCACAATATCCTTTGTCGACCCTCCCTGATCCCATTGCCTTTCCCTCTCTTCTCATTTTCTCCCTATTCCCATATATTCTGTTAAAATTCAGATTTCCATAATTGTAACAATTAAACTTATTCTTTTTTCTTACTTTTGAAATATCACTATCTTCCGACATGAATGCAGAGAGGTAAGCCAGTGCAGCAGAATCAGAGGCAGGTGTGATGAGCGTCACCTTTGAAACGTTAAACAGTCACTTATTTGCATTATATTATGGTACCTGATTTGAGTCCAATTTCCCTTTCGCTGCTCCATAGTTTCCTTCTTTGTCTTTGAAAATTATGAACTTTTCACTCTTCGGTAGAGGTAACTCGAAAGTGGGGGTGTAGATCATAGAAGATTCAAGATTGAAATATGAAGGATTTCCTTCTATGGCTTTTGTCAACCATTTGGGTCCTTCTTTTTTCTGAAAGTAGTTCAATCAATATTTTTAAATTATATAATCTAATTTCTGACCTGACACTCTCCTTTCGGACCACAGTTGATGCTAGAACTAATTCGAGGGAGATCTGAAATACAACGTTTGAAAATCCCTCAAAATTTCTATTGTTCGTTCTTGAAATACCTGTGAAGGTCATGTTAATCTCAATTCTCGACTCATCGCTATTATTGTCGCCGCTGTCGTCATCGAATAAGGCATCCAACTCTTCCACTGCAAAACAAAATTAATTGCACCACAGATTCAATATTTCAGACTTGAATTTTGGCTTATTGAAACCTAACAAAATACATAAATTTTACAATGGGTTTCACGTGATTTCTATAGTAGATTTAATGTTCGCACTATACCTGCATTTTCTTCCGTATTGATCTGCTTCCGACTTTCCAGCAGATTCATTTCGTCCATCGTATCATCGAATGGATATTTAGATTTCAAAAACAACTCCTCTCCTTCCTCCTCAACATCTTCAAACCCCATCTCGTTCATTTCGTTATCCTCATCACTATCCCCTTCTACACAATCATCTTCGTCTTCATCAGATTCTTCCGTTTCTATTTCCTCTTCCTCTTCCTCTTCCTCTTCCTCTTCCTCTTCATTTTCATCTTCCTCTTCCTCTTCCTCCTCCTCTTCTATTATTGATTTTAGTCTCTTCCTTCCCTCCCTCTCTTCGCTCTGTCCGTCTTCTCTCGCTCTCTTCTCTCCTCTAAAATGTTGAACATAAATGCCGTAAAATGCAATTTCAAGAGTATCGATTACCTTTTCTGTGCTTTTGCGATCATCTTATCCACCTTCTTATCTGCAGTTCTTCCCTTCTTCGTTCCGCTTTTTCCATCTCCTGGATTCTTCATTGATCTCTTGATGCCACTGAGAGTGACCTTGCAGGTGTCTTCCACAGGAACACCCATGAATATCTTGGCCGCAATGGAGTGGAGGCAGCTGGTCATTTTGCAAGCACACAAATACGATGTCTTGTTCTTCACGATCTTCATTGTCACGGAGAAGACCTGACCATTGTGGTCAACAAGCACAGTTCCTCCTTGAACTACTTTGACCTTCTCCGATTTAATCAATGATCGAGCCAATGCGATGATGGGAGTGTTGCTAATTCCCTTAGACTCATTCTTCTCTCCGTTATCGAACTGTTCTGACTTTCCTTGCACGAACTTCAAGATTTCATCGGGCACTGGACACGACATCAGTTTCGGCATCTGTGAAAGGATTTTCGCTCGCGATATAATCTTTTCGAATAAAAAAATTACAATGCAACTGATTCATAAAATATTCATATAAAATCTCACCATGGAATCGTCTTTCTTGAGATGGAGAAACTTTACGTGCAACTTCCAATTTCCTTTTCCATGCCAGGCTCGAACTGTCTCATTGAACTGGTACACGCTGAGCCAGAAGAGTGAAGCGACACAAACGTCTAGGGAAACCTTAAATATTTATAGAGTTTTATCCCACTATGTGTAGACCATATATATAATTACATTATTTCGGTTTGTTTTAAAATGTATTGAACATAACTGCTAACCATGTCATTGTCCAGACGAGCAACTAGTGCGTTGATCGACTCTGCAGTATTGGTAGTGTAGCCTGAAATAAAAATTTTAATTACGTTAATAATATATTTTTTAAATTATAATGTAATAAAAGTAGAGGAAAACAAAATATTAATAGAAAATTTCGAAAATACCGTTTCTGGCATCAGGAAGACCCGCTTTTCTTAAATGCCAGATCGCAGAGTATTGAATAAACTTTTTCAGTGAAGTTTTTTCCATGTAATTGACCAGCTTCACGTTATAGTTTCTCACGCCCTTCAGTTCATCCCATTTCTGAAAAAAACGAAAATATCAAACAGCAAAAAAATTGTATACTACCTTCAGCAATTCATCTCTCGATTCGCAATATTTAAGTTCATCCAAATCCCTTGAGATGCAGCCGAATTGTATTTTAGCACGATAACAGAAAGACTGAATATCCTTGGACCAATGCAACCAGCAGTGAACTGCTTCGGATCCTGATAATATTATATAAGTGATAAGTAATATTATGCAAAGACAAACCAGGCCAAACGTTAGTGAAGTCGAATTCCGCATCACTTCCGATCAGAACTTGGATGTTCTTCAGTCTTGGATGCTGACTGAGAAGGTCTCTGATGAACTGTTCATGATCTAGCTTATTCTTGAACTCATGTAGATAATGACCGATTATCAACGCAGGAGATCCTTAAACAAAATATGTTAGATTTACGATTGCCTATTTCTAATGGGAAAAGAAATCTGGGAAACCTTGTAGAAGCGGATTCCTCCATATAAGATTGGAGAGGTAATGTCCAGAGATTGCGAATTGAGTATCAAACTCCAGTTGTTGGGCTGTTTTAGTAATGGAGTACGCACGAATCTAATAAATAGATTTTTTTTGCATGCGTTGTTTCTTTCCATAATAAACTACGCAATTAACAATATTACTCACGAGTTCTGAGATAGTGGGTTCACAGAATAAATGAATTCTGAGGCGAATTATTTCCATGTAAGAAACGAATGAGGATTCGCAGTCGTCATACTGAATGAAAAATTATTCACACGATTTCAAGAAAGAGAAAAAAACAAAGAAAAGATTACCATGAGAAGAGGAGAAAGCCTGAAAACGCTAGCGAGGAGATCTTGATCTATCCTCTTCTGTCGGTTGAGCATATAAGCTCTGTTCTTCACAACTTTGAGACTGTTTGGCTTCTGTGACTCATCTCCACTAGTGTTAACGAGTGCACGGTAAACCTGACAAGTAACACTATTTAAAAGGCCTTATTTCATCCCATGGATTCTCACATAATTGTATATTAAATACCTTTGCTTGTTTTTTTCCCTCACTCAGTTGCTGGTCAATCTTCATCTTCAGAGAAGGAGTCAATCTGACAAACTTCTTCGTTGGGTCACGCGAGTTGCCGTGTGCAGTATTTGAGACTGCTCTTGCATACAGAGTACCTCATCAAAGCTACCTCATCTCTCTGGAGTACCTCATCAAAGCTCGAGCACTGTTCAAGAACCTCACTGTGGCCCTTTCTGAGTGGGAGGGTTCCCACAACAAGCAGAACGCCGTCACGAACTTCACCGTTCCGAAACCAGTTGCCGGTCATCAAGAGGAGAACGTGGAGCACACGAACATTGAGAACACCGTCATCGTCATCAAGACGTCAGAATCTTTATTGATTATTATTTGAAAATATTTTTTTTAGTATTTTTCAAAACTGGACAGTGCGCTCAGAATCAACTGGTGAATGCAAAAAAGGCTATATTAAAAATAAACCTATTTTTAAAATTTCATTCTGAAAATTTCTCTAGGTATTCGGAAATTCCTACAGTATATTTTTTTTAGAGTTTTAACAATTAATGTGCACAGAGTCATCAGATTTTTTCAGTCTCCAACTCCGTGATCAGATAGTGCGCATGAGCGACTTCTACATCACCCAGCTGCGTGCCGTCGTCCGGGCTCTCGGACGCAAGACACTGGACTCCGACGCCCTCGTCTACCTCGGAGGCGACGACTTCTTCCGCGATCTTGCCAAGCAGATCCTGCATAAGAACTATGCAGGTGGTCTGGTGGAGGAACTCGGGTCTCGCTTGGCCGAGCTTTCTCGCATCGACCTTCTGGGCAAGGTCGGAGAAAGAGAGTTGGCGGTGAAGGTGTGCATTCCCGATCTGCATCGCAGTAAGGCCGCACCACTGTATCACATTCGGCCCTGGGGCAGTCTCCACGGTGGAATCTACCGTTTCCCGATGCTGTCTTTCCTCTATTCTCAAGAGGATCCGACCGATACGGTCGATCAGCTCTACGTAGCAGAGGACGTTATCTTCACGCACGATGGTATCACCGTCGTCGCTCGAATCAAAATGCAGGTATGAAAAGTGAAATCATCGTTAATTTAATATAATAAAATAAGAAATTGTTATTTATATTGTAAATAGAAAAATATAAATTTCAGGACCGTTTCTGCCGACTGACGTCGCCGTCGCAGTGCCAGCTGCGCAAGATCGACGTCGCTCGCCACCACAACGGAACGCTCATACTTCCGCTCAACGAGAAAACACTCGTCGTCACTCAGGAGAAGACTGCCAGATGTGAGTTAAGTGATGCAGAGAAGATCTTAGAGAAGCCCTTCCCCCTCGCTCACCCCATTTTTGTTAGAAACGGACGTGATGAGGAGGGTATGGAGTGCCGTCTTCACGTAGGTGACCAAATCATAGGAGAAGAAGTTATTTCTTATCACCTCAGACCCATGGCTGTTATGTTATTTTACGATCCCACAAATGATGTCACCACATGGGAAAAGAAGCAGGAAACTAAGGCGTTTTTTGCTTCTTTTCCCTTCCTCAGTTGCCTAATTTTCGGAATAATTATTGTTCTAGTTTTCACTCTATTTTCATTTGCTCTTGCTTACATTCTTAACAAAATTAATGAATACAGAGGCATTTCTGCTCTCGCCATAGGTGAAATTAAAAAGCTTACCTCTGATAACTTCGTCTGATAACAGATTTCACCTCTCCCTCCATCTCTCATTCCTCCTCATGCGTTCAGTAGCGAAATGTCTCCCATTTGTGTTGTTTGCAATAAATTTCATATTGAAAATCCAATCTTCCGGTGTCGTTGTCTTCGAAGAATTCTACTGATTAAAATCTCAAAATTACTCTACATAACGCCCCACCACTCCCCATCACCATTCCACACTCAAACAGAATTTTCCTCATTGTCATTCTCCCCTAATTTATTCCATAAGGGCCGTAGGGCGGTACCCATTGGCAGTAAGCGTTCCTTACGCTCCCAGTATTCCAAATAAGTGTCAGGAACGATATTATAGCGTGGGAATGAAATCGGAAACATAAAATTAACTTGGGGGCCGTAGGGCCGTAGGGCCGTACTTTAGGCCATACGGGCCGTAGGGCGGTAACCATGGGCCGTAAGCGTGCCTTACGCTCCCAGTATTCCAAATAAGTGTCAGAAACGATATTACAGCGTGGGAATGAAATCGGAAACATAACATTAACTTGGGGGCCGTAGGGCCGTAGGGCCGTACTTTAGGCCATACGGGCCGTAGGGCGGTACCCATGGGCCGTAAGCGTGCCTTACGCTCCCAGAATTCCAAATAAGTGTCAGGAACGATATTATAGCGTGGGAATGATATCGGGAACTTAAAATTAACTTGGGGGCCGTAGGGCCGTACTTTAGGCCATACGGGCCGTGCCCATATCTTACACTCCAAGCATTCAAAGTAGGTGATAGGAATCATCTAACAGCGTGGAAATGATATAAGGAAAATTTTTTTATTAAGGGCCGTAGGGCCGTAGGGCCGTACTTTAGGCATAGGGGCCGTAGGGCCGTGCCCGTGGGCCGTGCCCGTACTTTAGGCACACCCGTTCTTGATTTTAAACAAAAATATTATTGAAATAATCAGGTATCGCTGCATGCCTCAATGAGGTAATGGCAATGTCGAAAAAACCTGGTGAAATGTACATTCCCCATTCTTTGATTAAAGGTAACTCGCGTTTACTCCCACTTGAAACAATATTTATACATAGCACGCGTCTTCTGAGAGAGTGCAGGAAAAGAGGACCCCCTAGGAACTAGGAGCCCAAAGTTTGTGCTATCCCGATGAAATTTTTATGGTGGACTATGTTTGAGACGAGAAAACTTTCATAACACAACTTTTGTCCCAGAACCGTCTTTTAGGTATTTTCCGGTTCTGGGCCCGGCTATTTCATATCTCAGCTCCCAGAGCAGCTAGAGACCTCCGGTTTGGCTCAAAAAATGCGGAAAAATATTCTGAACAACTTCTATACGCACATGGAAGAAATTTGAAAACTCTATCATTTTCAAAAATTCGAAAAACCATTTTCGAAATCAAAAAATAATTCACCCTGGATCGGGGACCCCCCCTTTCACAAAAATTTTATTTCATTTGTAGATTCTGCATACTCGACATAGTTCAGAAAAAAATTAACCTAAGGGCCAGGCCCATGGCCAGAGGATTCCGACACCAAAAATGGCCAAAAACTGCCTATTTTACAGATATTTCCAATTTTTAAGAAGATAGAACTGCAAATTTGTGGGCTATTTTGAGCAATATTCATTTTTAAATTACCTAAGTGTACCCAAAGAACATTTCCTGTGCTTTTTAAGGCATTCTGCGGAAAACAGTTTTTCATGATTTTATTTATTTTTTAGAAATAAATCGAAATAAAATCATTTTAAATTTTTTTCTCAGATCGCTCTGAAACTTTGAGAAATTGAAATATTGATCCAATGAAGTAATTTTCAGCAATATTTGATAAGATTGACATCGAAAATCGAAAGTTATAGGGACTTAAAAATTGGAAATATCTGTAAAATAGGCAGTTTTTGGCCATTTTTGGTGTCGGAATCCTCTGGCCATGGGCCTGGCCCTTAGGTTAATTTTTTTCTGAACTATGTCGAGTATGCAGAATCTACAAATGAAATAAAATTTTTGTGAAAGGGGGGTCCCCGATCCAGGGTGAATTATTTTTTGATTTCGAAAATGGTTTTTCGAATTTTTGAAAATGATAGAGTTTTCAAATCTCTTCCATGTGCGTATAAAAGTTGTTCAGAATATTTTTCCGCATTTTTTGAGCCAAACCGGAGGTCTCTATCTGCTCTGGGAGCTGAGATATGAAATAGCCGGGCCTAGAACCGGAAAATACCTAAAAGACGGTTCTGGGACAAAAGTTGTGTTATGAAAGTTTTCTCGTCTCAAACATAGTCTACTAGGGTTGCCGGTTCAATATCAATATCAATACTATTGACCTGTTTTCCCTTCCCCGCCTCTCCCTGTCAATAGTATTGACAGGGAGAGGGAAGGGAGGGAAGAGGGGGTCAATAGTATTGACTTTGTCAGTAGTATTGACACTCGCTCACTCGCCCGTTCCCTGGCCTTCCCGGTTAGAGATCATGGGGAATGGAGAGAGCGCAGAGAGTGCAGAGGAAACGGCTCTCTCACTTTCCCACACTCTCTCGCTGGTGACCCGATGGGAAGAGGAAGGAGTCTCGATCCATCGTCAATACTACCGAGAATGTCAATACTATTGACCCCTTCTTCCCTTCCTTCCCTCTCGCTGTCAATAGTATTGACTTGGAGGGGCGGAGGAGGGAAGTGGTGTCAATAGTATTGATATTGAACCTGCAACCCTATAGTCTACCATAAAAATTTCATCGCGGTAGCACAAATTTTGGGCTCCTAGTTCCTCAGGGTCCTGCATTCTCTCAGAAGACGCGTGGTAGACATCGTACTCAACTTCCTTATGTTTGGTTCGCATTCGTTTTCAATGTCACATGCGATCGGAAAGGTTTATTTTTTTTATATTTTTTTCTTATTCTGAAATTTTGAAAACATTAAACAATTTGCAGGTGTTAGTAGTGGCAACGAGATTTACGATTATTTGTCAGCCTCTATCTCTTCCAGACGTAAGATGGGAAACTAAAACTAGAAACAGTTAATCACTTTAGATCTGGACGTCTCGTAGGGTCAGAATGTCTGCAGTGCTAATGTTCGCCATACCACCCCTTCTCAACTGTTTCATTCTTCCCATGGATGCGAAATATCGGTATGCCAAGTTACTTCCATCCTTACAGTACATAATATTTAGAATCGACGCCAATGGTAACACTATTTACGTGGGTGTAGCAGCCGATTGGGCCATGCAGGTGCGCTGAATGTTTTAAGAGAAATCGAATCTTTCGTTAGTAGGCTGCCAGATACATCGCTGTCACTGGATGCATGCTCTTTCTGATTCTAACAATTCCCATGTGTGTTGCGTGTGTGTACAAGCTACGCCAGTTTCAACAATTCAACGTTCGTTCCTATCACTTTTGGAAAAGTATAATCCATCAAAACGTGATGTTTTGTTACAGAAAACTCTGGCCAAACAGGAAAAATCCTTGCTCATCCACACAGTTATCACAACTATCGTACACACGGTTAAGAGCGCGCAACAGGTTAGAAAAATCAACACTCAAAGTTCCGATCCTGAAACTAATTCAGATTTTCGCGCTAGTTACGATTGTAATGGGCGATGCAGAGCTAAACACTCTCGCTATGAATATGGTAATTGCAAAATCTATTCGCATCACTCTTCGAAAATAACGTTCAGTACACCATTCCCAATATTCTCACCACATTTGTTTCGCCGATTCTGCTGATCATTACTTCTACGCCAGTGAGACAAGAGGTGAATTTATTATAATTTTTTAAATGTTATGAAAATGGATCTTAACCTGGTTATTTTCCACGCTGGAGGATCTTCCAATTACGATAATTATCCAGTACTATTTCAGCTCTCGTTCGGACTGATGGGTCGTCGACGGGAACTAAATGCTGCGTCGAGAGACAATCACTCTCCATTATAGTTAATTTTTTTTATTTTTTTTTTACCAAGCATAATGAGAAGAATCGAAGGAACGAAGGTTCATGAAGGTGTTGAGAATTGCGCATAAAAATAGCAAATTATTTAATTATTTAAATTGTTTTAATAAAAAAGCTACCTAACTGTTCTTAAATAATTGTTTGTTGAATTTAATGTGAAATTCGTTAAATAAACATTAAAACGCGTTCTCTGTAAGCTCGGGAGGGGGGTGGCACAATGATTGAAAATGCTCCGATCGAGCT
>LS488877.1:287880-298156 GCA_900490705.1 Pristionchus arcanus | reverse complement strand
GCCATAATAAGGTCGAGAAAAGAACATTTTCCTTTCATACCTCCCCATTCAGGATCTTCGATTCGCTGAATCATGATTTTCTAACCAAGAATTAGTCTGTAATGAACGATGATAAGAAAGTGAGGAACTTATCGTTTTGAATCTTCTTTGTCTTTTATGATACGTGTGAGAGACGAGGTCGACCGATGGTGAATGGCGAGAGAGCGTAGAATGACTCACCCTTTGTCTCAGTCGCGTTTTCTGACTCTCAAAACGCGACTCTCCGAGGCGACGACCGAGTGAGAGAAGAGAAAGAGTGAGAAATGATTTGAATCTGTCGCGTTTTCGCAGTCTCAAAACGCGACTGTCTGAGAGAAGGAACGAGAATGAGAAGAGGGAAGGGTGAGAAATGAATTGAATCAGTCGCGTTTTGAGAGTTAGAAAACGCGACAGATTAATAGCGAGGGGACTTGAGTTTTGTGAAGTGTAGAACGTGGAGTATTTGTGGAGTATTGATAACTCGTTGATCGACTCCAATGCTTTCAGTTTGTGGACGTCTTATCCATGGTATATACTACTGTACAAGGCGATATGATATATCAAGTCAACGAGAATTACGAAGAAACTGCTTGATAGATAATTTGCATTGATAAATGAATTGATAAATATAAGTTTCCCATAATTGTTGTAAAACAGCACATCATACACCGAAATGTGGTAAAAAAATGTCGCGAAATTACATTGACAAAATAACCCTTAGTGTAGATCGGCAATCGTATTTTGCGACGATTTTCTAGGAACTGATTCACAGTTTCGACATAACTGTCAATCTCTTTAGGAAAAAATAGTTTCACCCGTCTTATATATCAATTTTTTTCTCTATTATCTGAAATACTGCGATAATTGATCTCTTTTCATTTTAGGATTGAAGAATAGAACCCTTTTTCATCCACTTATTATTTTTGTAAGAAAGAGGCTTGTGCGGAAGGATTTACTAGACATTTTCAGTCATCGAATCGCTACACCAAAATTATTTTCGCGAGCAAAGTCTACACAAAACATTTCCCGATTGTTGGTTTGTAAAACATTACCCCGAGACCCCGAGACGTCTCGCGTGTATAATTCCGGGGTCTAACCTTCGCCTGACCATGCGTTTCATCTGTTTGGTCACATATTCCGGCCGATAACGCCAAAATAATACATTACGCCATCCTTTTTCATTCCATATTTGCTGTCTCTCCTGTACATTTCGGAACTCAAAAATTATCGCCACCCTTCGAATGCATCTCTGTAAAAAATAGACATTTTATGCTGTAATTTCTCGTATGATATGGGGAACTCTCGTATGATATGGGGAACACATTTTTTAACGATTTTTGACAGGTGTATTGGCGCCAAGTTTGAATTTTTAATCACCACATTTTCTTTCAGATTAAAAATGAATTCCTCGTCAACTTCCACTTCAACTACATTCTCAGTCATTGTCGATGTGGCCGCCTCCGTTTACATGCTTGTCCTCGAGCCAGTACTCACTCTAGCTTATGTTTTGCTGATGTGGAGGATTGGAAGGTATTTGATATTTTCGGAATTTGGCTGATATGAATATTTAGAAGTCGGATAAAAGAGTTGCACAGTTCATTCTACAGCTTCTTCATATACACAGGTATTTTTTTTCTACTTTGTTATTTATTCTAATGCAGGTAATAATATTCAGGCATAGCAGCTTGTCTGAATGAGCTTATGGTTATGTCAAAGAGGACTGCTGACAGTTACATGTCAAATATTTGGATCAAAGGTAAATATTATTTTCTGATGCTCGAAACCATATATTATAGATATCGTTCTCAACTTCTGCATGTTTGGCTCATACTGGTTTTCATTGTCGCATACGGTCGGAAAGGTATGCTTCCTTTTAGAAAAAAAAAGTGTAACAAATTGTAGGTGTTAGTAGTCGCATCACGCTTCACGGTTATTTGCGAGCCTCTGTCTCTCACCGACGTAAGATTCATAAATGAAACTAGAAACAGTTCATTAATTCAGTTCTGGTCACCACGTCGAGTCCGAATTTCTGCATTGCTAATGTTTGCAATACCCGCTCTGCTCAATTGTTTCGTTGTTCCGATGGATGCAAAATATCGGTAGGCCATGCTACTGAGATCAATACTATTTTATTTTTGAGAATCGACGCCAAAGGAAATACTATTCATGCTGGAGTAGCGAACTGGGCCATGCAGGTCTGTCTGTGTCTCGCTTTACGAGAATTTGATCAAAGTCGTTAGCAGACCATCAAATACATCTCTAACGTCGGTTACCTACTCTTTCTTGTTCTATCAACTCCCATGTGTGCGGCGTCAGCGTACAAACTGAGACAGTTTCAGCGATTTAACGTTAGTTTTTTGACCTCATTAAACTATCCCAAAAGTGAAAATTCACAGAAAACGCTTGCCAGACAGGAAAAAGCATTGCTCATCCACACAGTCATCACCACCACAGCTCACATGATCAAAAGCGCGCAGCAAGTCAGAAAGATCAAAGATCAAAGCTCAAACTTATAGATGAATTCAGATTTTCTCGCTGATTGCCACAGTCATGGGGGATTCATCTTTGTATGCAATAGCTACGAATATGGTAAATAATTGTTTTTCATTACCCACTGATCTTTATTCGGCCTCGTTCAGTACACCATTCCAAATATCCTCACAACTTTCGTTCCGCCTATTCTGCTCATCATTACCTCGACGCCCGTGAGACATGAGGTACTCTGTATTTATTTCTATAAAATTATTATTCGTATTATTAACTGTGCATTTTAGCTTGCCTATGGGCTACTCGGACGACGTCGCGGAGTCATTCAAAGTTTCTGAACGATCGGGATGAATTTCCCGACTTATTGTTAGATTATTGTTTCAGAATTTGTCTTCTTTTATTCCATTATTTCTTAAAAAATTGCAACTGCTCGGAAATGAGAAGAGGAATCACTCTAGACTTAATCAATTCAAATTTGTATTCGCCACAATCAAATTTCACAATGAAGCATTATAAATGTTCAATCTCAAGCAACGTCTTGCGAAGAGGAATTTCCGCTCGGCGAGAAATCTTTCGGGGCGACAGAATTGCGTCGAGGCAAACGTCCACAGCAGCCAAACGTGACCTGCGATTTTTTCAATATAATAATTACAGTATGTGATGAAGTAAATCACAATAACGCTTACTTGATTTCGAACGAGAGACGATGTTGCCATGAGAAGCAGGGGAGGAACGAATGTGGTTAAAGTATTACCGATACTGTACTAAATTTGTGAGAATGAAACCTTTTTTACACATCAAAATTCACTGTATTAGTGACCAAATCGAACATCCCAGGATCGTCCAAGACCATGGTGATGTACCAGAGGATCTAGAAAATAATGATTTTACACTACAAAGTTTTAGAAAATACCTGATGTGCACTCTTCACCAGATGCGCAATGGTGATAGCAATCGTATAATAGAGTAGCGCTCTTTCTTGTCTTGCTAGAGTTTTCTAAAAAAAATCTATTAGTGATGATACTTTTTTAATAGAAATAAACTGACATTGAATCGCTGCGCCAGTCGCAGGTGATACATTGAAGCAGCGCATAGAGGAACCGATACAACGATAAAGATTATTGAGGCACTGGCGGAGAATAATTTGCTGAGCTGAAATCACATCTGCAACCTGCTCAGGAAAATAAATATTACCTTTTGAGCCCACAATTCGACGCCAATATAAATTAACAAACCGCGATTGTCAAGCCTACAAATAATTCTTCATAATTTCACAACAAGAAACGGTTTACCGGTAGAAAGCCTCCAACGGAATCATGAATGCATAGATCATCGTTGGTAATACAAACATGAGAATAGTAGCGACTTTTATGTGGAATGATGTCCAAAACTGCAATATCGAGAGGAAATTAAACGAAATTTGAGGATAAATTACATCTCCACTTAGCGGATAGGCAATCGCACTGAAGCGAGTGACAACCATCAGAGCCTGCAATTTGAAACGGCCGAAATATAAAAAAATGTTCTGATTTCGTAAGCTAGAATTGTCAATTATCTAATTAAATAATACCTTTCCAATTGTATGCGATAGCGAAAAACTATGAGAGAAGAAAATAATCAAATTGAACAGATAATCTGCAAATTGTATTTCAATTGGAAAATAAGAGACAGTTCTACAAACCCTGCAAAGAAGTTCTCAGTTCCATCCCAGGGACAAATCTATCCGATGTTCTCTTTGCAACTGTCATCATTACATTCAGGCAGGCGGCAACGCCTGATCATCAATTTTTATCACAGTAAATCACAAACTCTCAAACCAGATAGAAAGAAAAATGTGTAGAACGAGCTGTGCAGTTCTTTGATAAGACTTCTAAAAATTAAAAAATAAAAAAAAAATCTTCGATTAAAAATGAAATGATCAGGATGGACTACCTTTTGGTTCTCCATAAGAGCCAAATGTATCCCAAACAGAGAATGGGCTCGACGTAAACGACGTAGACTGTCGTGATTGTTTCAACCATTGAGAACTACTCCAGTTTAGTCGAGAAAAACTGGCAATGTTGCCGGAAAAAGGGAAGTTTTGCCAGACAACTATTTCCGTCTCAACTCTGGTAGAGGACTCGTGGCACCCAAGTTGGTGTGAGTAACCTATCAATTAGTCGAATTTGTAGTTTCCCTAAATCGACCAAACAAGAGATGGATGCCTATTAGGTGGAGACACCCCCAAAGGAATACTGATGTTTGAAAATGGTGGATGTGCCTTTACGTATCCTTGCTTTCTGATTTTAGTCATTTTTTCTTCAACAAGGACTGAATTTAGTGAGGTGGAACTTTAGTTATTCGCCATCTAGTTCAACTGATCAACTACTCAACGTGACTGAACAGGGATAACTTTAGAGTCGCTGAAATGGGCAGCAGATGAAAAACTAAACGAGGAACAGCACTGCAAATTCTTTTCAAAGATACACGGGCAAATAATTGAAAGAAATATTCTTTAGTGCTAATTCATTGGATATTTGTAATAATCAAGCAGGGGCAGATGGCTGTCTCTCTTGAGTCGATGAGCTACGAAAGGACGCTGACTGTCCAACAGTAGGATTGTATCGAAAGCGTCGTCCAATACAAGCGGGGGCTACCTGATGATTTATCCGATTTTATTCACTTTTTCGAATTTTGCTCCGTTTTTTTCATGAACTAGTGCATTTCACCCACTATCGAATTCAAAGACAGGTGTCTTTAAGGCGAAATCGAGTCACTTGCCCTTTATCAACTGTGATTTGATGTTGTTTTTGTACTTGACACCAAAGTAAACTCGAAAATGGGATTACTTCGTAGCGAACTACTCTCGATGTAGAAATTAGAAGTAATGGAGGCACGAATGTGGTTAGCGCGTTGGCCAGGTTGTACTAAAATCAAAATCAAATAATAATATTAAAATCTAAATCAAATAATAATATTATCATAAAAATATAGAGTAGCTAACCATGCTCGTAGCCATGTCGAACAGCGTTTTTTGGCCGATTACTGAGTACCAGAATATCTGAAAATATTGTTAGAATGATCTTTGATCTTTTGACAAACTTGCTGTGCGCTCTTGATCAAATGAGCGCCGGCAATGGCTATGGCGTAGAAGAGTAGAGCACGTTCATGTTTCGCGAATGCGTCAGGCTGCAATAAAATGCAATTGGAAATATTGTTTTTGATAAATAAAAAATTCAATAATAGTTCAGAACAGCTCGCAAAGTTTAAAACTATTTGGAGACTAGGCTAGACTAGGCGAAAATATTGACCAACTCGACTACAAGAAATCTACAAAAAAAACTTACATTGAACCGCTGAGCTTTTCGCAGTTGGTAAATTGATGCAATGCACATCGGAAAAGAGATGAGGATGAAGAGAATGTAGGAAGCAGCGGAGATTAGCTTACTGAGCTGAACACATGTTCCGGTTGAATCTCTGGTTGAGGCTTTCCAAAAACGTACAGAAATTAAAAATATCACAAAATTTTTTTTTAAAGGAGGCGTCCCACGAATTTTTAGTCACATAAACTGGAAATGTGGGGTGATAGGGGAGGGCTACCCGATCAGAGATCAGTTTATGCGAAGTTTCACAGATGCCTTTGAAGCCTGCTACGAAATTCCAAAGTTTTGAGCTGGGCGCAGGGTCTATTTTCGATACGGTAATCGTATTGATTGATTGAGAGAGGCAATAGAAAAAGAGGACCGGCAATAGACAATTTGCACTTGCGGGGATTCGAACCCGCCAGGAAATGATGTCTAGGCCAGCGCATACACCACTTGACCACGAGACCGTTGTGAGGAGGGAGCGATTGGAGCACTTACATAGCGGCAAAGCGGGCTTGCCGCTGATAAAGACGGGGTTCAAAAAGATCGACATTTATAAAATCACACAATAATAATTTCATGATACAAATCATGCCATCACTAAATGTTTGACAACAGTAACCCCCGCAATCACGGTTAAATCGAAATGATTCTCTTTTGGAACTAATTGGATACAGGAATCTCCAAAGTTACTCTTGTTGCTCGTTCATCGGTGATACTGATGCATGTTGATGCACATTTGATAGATAATGATAACAAATTTATCTTACAAAACAAGAATAATAAGTTTAATGAGCGGCAGCTGCGGCCTCCTGCTCGGCAACGAAGTCCTTCTTGAGTTTTTTTTATGAAGGCCTTCTTCTCTTCGGTGGTCTGGAAGCGTTCGTGGCCGAACTTGGAAGAGGTGTCGATGAACTTGAGGGTGATCTTCTCGAAGGGTGGGGGAATCCTCCCTGCAAAATAATGATTAAATAAATATATTCGATGACGCCTCAGGAAAAATATCTATTTAGAAGCACTCAGTAGAGCGAATATCATCTAGTGATCAGATTTGCAGATACAAATTTACCATCATCGAGCAAAAAGAATAATGTCCGAGATAAGAGGAGATCTCACCATGGGGTTGATGGTCTTCTCGGTGACGTCGAACTCGGTGCATCCATTCTTCTTGCCTTCGGCGGTCAGAGGGGACTTGCCGATACGGTAGATCTTCTTGTTCATCACGGTTCTGTGATGGTATCCCTTCTGACCAGCACGGGCAACCGTGAACTGGACTCTGGACGGATGCCAGGCTCCGATACAAGCGACCTGGAAGAATATATATCAAACATTTTATATTAGAACAAATCTAATTAAAACCGCTAAGCAAGCTCAGAACCGGGTATGTTATCAGCAAAGACAATTATGTCCACTACTTTCATTTTGGCAAGCACCACAGCTAAAAATGATGTCAATTAAAAGTTATTCAATGTTTACCTTGCGGAGACCCTTGTGGGTCTTGCGAGGGAGCTTCTTGGTGTGCCATCTGGAAGTGGCACCCTTGAATCCATTTCCGCGGGTAACACCGATGGTATCGACCATCTCGTCCTGGGCGAAGACCTGGTCGATGAGGACCTGCAAGCAAGGCAATTATTTAATCAAAATGATGAAATATCTATAATGTCAGAACACTATGAATCAGAAGGAAGGCAGCAGTGCACTGGATGATATTCATCACCAAATTCGGACAGGCAACCAGTCTTTCAATCATCGTCTAAGCTCTTGCCTGATTTTAGCCAAATCTAACTAAGTGGTACACGTACCAGTTCTTGATCATGCGTCTGCGGAAGTCCTCAGACAGATGCTCAGCGAATACGGTCTTTAAGGGGGCGAGGTCCCTTGGGGGTATCGATGTATTCGACGATTCCCGAGATGACCATGGGAGAGGTCTCGAGGATGGTGACGGCCTCGACGACCTCCTTCTTGTTGACCTTCGATCCGGGCTAGTCGACCTATAAAAACCAAATAATCATTCAAAAGAAGCATGCACAACATTTTTGAAACACGGAACACTAGTTTGATTGGTTTAGAAGGAAAGCAGGAGCAAACTGAGTGTTATTTGTCACTAAATTCGGACAGACAATCAGTCTCAAAAACACTCCTAACCACAACTTCACTGTCATTTACTTTGTTCAACCTAAAATTAATATATATTTATACTAATTGTAACGTAAAACGCAAACGCCTTATATTTGAATAATAAATAAAATATTCACCTCGGTCAAGGCGAACGGCAGCCAACTTCATACTGGCCGAGTGGAAGGGCTGCGCGACCCCAAAAGTAGTAGGCCTATAAAACATGGTACTGATGATAAAAGACGATAAAAACAAGGCATCTGTTAATGTAACACGATCAATTAAGAGCAAATTGTGGTTAGACGACGGAGAAACATAATCGCGAAGAGGAGCGAATTGAAGTATTGAATAAGAACGGTAAGTAACCTATTATTTAGCTATACTAAGCCTTGCATCACCGAATAGTGATCATAATTTGAGAAACTGATCCACTTACGAACTGAATAATGTACTGCGGCAAGCTAGGAACATTGAAAACGAGGCAAATACTTAGGAAACCAGTGAAAGGTTGTTCTGCAGCAATTTGCAAGCTATTTTGCGGTACAACCGAGTTAATAACAACGGCCAAGGTTCCAGCCACTAGTAGAGTTGGTTCGAAACACAAAATGCGACAAAATAATTAAATAACAAAGTAGAAAAGATCAATTATCCCGCACTTCTGCGAAATTGTGAAAATTTGGCAAAATTCCAACCACCTACCGTATTTTCTTGCAGACGCAATAACTCCGCTGTGAGACCCACCAATTTTGGTTCGTGGGACGCCTTCTTTAAATAACATTACCTGCTGTGCCCATCGTTCCACACCCTCGTAGATGTAGAGTCCGGCTGTATTGTTTCTGAAAATAATATTTAGAAAATGTTCGATTTAATCAATACAAATTACCGATATAGGGCCTCAGGTGGAATCATGAAGGAATACATGCACGCAGGCATTATGAACATTAGTAAAACTGCTAAATTAACACGGAATGCTGTCCAGACCTTCAAAGCAACCAAATCAGATGAACAATCATTTGATTACTCACATTTTTCAGCGGAAAGCAGATAGCGGTGAAGCGAGAAGCGAGAACTAGTGCCTGTGATGACAATCATTTAAAATATTATTTTTATTGCGTACCTTGCCGATTGTATGAGAACAGGAAAAGCTGTGTGATAAGTACACTATCAGGTTAAACATTATATCTACAGTAAGTAATTCAGATGAATTTATTTTTATATAATGAAACAAAACACTATACCTTGCGTGGATTGAACGAAAAACCAAGGTATTAAATCCATTTCGAACCTCTTTAATGTTATAATAATAACGTTAGCACAAGCAGATACGCCTGATAATAATTGATTTTTTTAAAAATCTTTTTCTTTTTCATTTACCACAATAGACAAAGAATTTGAAGAATGGACTTTGAAGTTCATCGGCGTTACTTCTGAATACATATTGTTATGAAAATTATAAAACGTAATAAAAACTGAACCTTTTGATTCGCCACACGAGCCACATATAGCTCAAACATAGCACAGGTTCACAATGTAGGTATATCGAGTAAACAGTAACCATCTCGGGAAGACTCTGGAACAAATATTAACAAGTAACGAAATAACTGAAAATGTATTCCATTATCTACGAGTAAACAAGATATCATGTGGCCACTCTACTCTAGAATAGTGCAACTACAGCAGGAATTTTTAACCTTGCATTGAAAGAAAGGCTATCCATCCAAAAGCTACCTAAAAAAGGATTAAATCTCCAATAGAATTCGTAATGAATCTGAACAGGTGCAAATACCACTAGAGGTCCGTGCCGACTAGAAAAATGTGATAGTTTTCGTAGACATCGATACCAGCAAATAAAGATTTACCCAAGCGCCGTGTCGTGGAAGCATTGTTTTTTCTCGAACGGCGTTGAACGATTGAGAAATCAGAGCAAGTACTTAGATGAACGATTGCTTCCTAAGTTACTTGCGATGATTAGACCAACGGCGCGGCCAAAAGCGTGGGTTTTCATGAATTTTGTAAGATAAGTGGACCAGCCCTGCAAACCTAATAATTATTGTGCGGAGGAGTATCAAGTAGGGTTGACAATTCGGAATTCGGAAATTCCGACAAGCTAATTCAATTATCTCCACTTTTCCGGAAAAGATTATCGAACAAAGACCTTTCCGAAACTATTCCGGAAAAAATCATTTTCCGACTCGCAAGTCTCGAAACCGGTGTGAAATAACTGCGCAAATGGTTATGTTTCAGGTATGGAATGAATTTGGATCCTATTTCGATATAATCGGTACTAACGAAGTCCTTTTCGACCAGAAATT
>LS488877.1:266772-286414 GCA_900490705.1 Pristionchus arcanus | reverse complement strand
TTTTTGGGACCAGGAAACTATTTCTGGGACCAGGAAACTATTCGGGGACCAGGAAACTTTTTAAGGACCAGGAATCTATTTTGGGACCAGGAAACTTTGATGGGACACCCAAAACGGACCAGAGCCCATTTTTTTAAACAAAGTATTCTGCACATTATAAACGATCGAAAAATATATATTCAAAGAATACAAAAATAGCACAACTAACCTCATTTCGCACCAGCCTCGATGAGAAAATGAGAAGAATCGGAGGTACGAAAGTTGTCACAGCGTTTATGTGATTGTACTGAAAAAGGATCATTAATTTTTCAAAACATTCTCTTGCAAACCAGTGCAGTAGCGATATAGAAGAGAGATACGTCTTTTCTAATCAGAGCAACAAACCATAAAATCTGAAAAAAATGATCCGTGATCTTTGATCTTTATTTTCAACCTGTTGGGCGCTTTTGATCAAATGAATAGCTGCGATGACAATTGTGTAGATAAGAAGTGCCCTTTCTTGTTTGACCAGAGCTTCTTGCTGAATTCATTTGTTATGAAAAACGTACGTACTCACTTTAAAAATAACTAACATTGAATAGTTGAGCTTTGCGCAAGTAATAAATTGACGCTGCACACATTGGAAAGGAAACACCGATAAAGATTATGTACGAAGTTGCCGAGATTAGTTTGCTCAACTGAAAGGCGCCCAAATAAATAAGTTTCAAAAAAGAGAACGAATTTGACCCTTCTTAATTTTTCGTTATTTACTTCACAAGAAATGTACCTCTTGCGCCCACTCCTCCACGCCCACGTACATCAATCGATTTTCTTGATCGCGACTGAATTATTTTTCAGTTTGGAGTTGAATAATTGTGAATCAGACCGGTATTCCGCTCTTAGAGGAATCATGAACGAGTATAGAATCGCCGGTATGATGAACATTAGTGAAGCTGATAGTCGAACTCGACAAGGTTTCCAGAACTGCAATGGTGCGATTAAAGGAGGCGTATCATGAAAAATTAGTTGATGTTTTTGAGAACATGATCCGATTGGAATCTAGAACGATATTAGAATGCCGAAATTTGGAAGTTGTACCCCTATTTTGAACCGAGTTATTCGCCCTCAAAGGATCAGGGAAGGACAGGGAAAAAGCTGCAAAGAATTCAAATATTTACTGCAGCGCAAGAGGGAGGAAGGGAAGGTAGATCAGCGAAATTTGCATCGCGGTCTCTCCGATTTGCATCGCTATTGATCGATGAGGAAGGGAAGGGAATGGGTGGGGAGGGGAGGTGGGTTCGAATCCCGCCGGGTGCGGGAATCTTTTGCTGATTTCCTCTCGATTGAAAATAGGCCGAATATGAGAGTAAGAGGTCTCCTTCTATCAACAAACATATTTGAGCAACATTTATCTACTGAAAAAAAAGAGGAAGAACAGTAATCTGGAATGAAGAAACGGTAATACAGTACTCGGGTCAAATCACTGTCAAACGTATTGTGCAGAATATTTTGTTTGCAGTATCTCAGTTTTTTTATAATAATAATACATCAAAGGTAACAATGATAAATAATAATATAATAATACATCACGACATCAAAGGCTGATTTGATGATGCCATGCTCGATCAATAATTGGCTAGATAAGGAGTAGTTAGATACCGTATCTCATACTGGTTCATAGAAACGCATCTCGATAGTTAGAACACACATGTAACACTGTCAGACTTCTTTGAACGGACCATTTATATGCTCAAAACTTGCTCAAGGGTACGTTTTAACCAAGGCTTCTGTCATTCGCCTGTCAGCCCCGAGATACACTAACCCTTCAAGCACTATAAAGTACACGTTATTTATCTAAATATTGCTCAGGGTTCTAGCTTCCATTCGGTTATGTAATGTTTATTTGCTTGTTTTCCAGACTTAGATAAAGCTTTTTTACATCGACTTTATCAGCATCTGATATAGTTCGAAACGTAACAAGAAAACGGAAAAAACAACTACTATTTCTATTGTATACATCACATTAAAAAGACAAAGATCATCATCTAACAAGTCTCAATTGTAGACTAGTAATCAATAATAACGGGAGTAATAACGAATGAATTCAAACCGAATGATCGGTGCTGGTAAGTCGTTGGAGGGATCGCGAACGGAGCATCACTCAACGATCGAGAAAATCAGAGATCTGAAAAAAACATTTATTATGAAAATTACAGAATATTATTAAAAGACAAATCTACAGTCTTGTTGTTATTACCGACTTAAAGAAATGTGATAGTAACACAAAATTAGTGAGTATTTGTAATTATGGCTCACTTAGCATTTCTTGGACATGTCGAGGTAGTTCTTGTCAGCGATATCGAGCATGAGGCCGTTCACAGGCAGATCTTGTTACCCGAGGCAGACACCTGAATAAAGTATAAGTTGAAATTACGCAATATATGTTAAAAAAAATTTCTACACAATAATAATTATAATAATGATAAATAACGTCGTACAGTCTTGGCGATCTTCTGAGCGGCATGAATCTTACGTAGCTTCAAGTATCCAAGGTTGTTCTTCATGGCCTCTCCGAGCTGAATAAATTTAAATGAATCGTAGAAACACAAAATCAATTGCCTTTGACTTGTCGATAAAATGTACTAAAAGGTAACATTTTCGATTGTGAATTATTCATTGAAAAAGTGAACATGCCATCTTAGCGGGCTCGGCTTCTCCTTCAGCCTGGACGATCTTCTCGAGACGCTGCAGCTTGGCGCGCTCAGCAACGTACGAGGCACGTTGCGCCTCCTGGGCGGCGACTTGCTTGGCCTGGAAAAGAACATTATAATTAACAAACACTAACTAGGAAATAACTACTACGTATTCTAACAGTAAAAAAATACTTTTGATTTAAAAGATGCAAACAAACCTCAACGGCAGCAGAGTACTGAGGCGAAAAAGCCAGCTCAGTGAGGGAGACGTCATCAAGGATGAGTTTGAAGTCGAGAGCGCGCTCGATAATAGCCTTGCGCACCAACAGCGAAACCTGAATATTTCTATGAGTGAAAAATAAACAAATTACGAAATGGCGCGACGTGGAAGTTGTTTACGCGCATGCCAACTGATAATATGGTGGGTGGATAACGAACTCAATCGTACCTGCTGACGTTGGGTGATGAGCTGGGAGGCGTTGAACTTCTTGAGCACCTCATTGCAGAGGGAGGGAAGCACGCGTCCCAGTTTTGACCAAGCGTGCGATAGATCTTGGCCAGATGGTTGGGGTCCGGTCAGGACAGCACACGCAGTCCGATGTTGACCAAGTCCTTGGATCCGGTGGGAGAACGGACCTGGCACAATACTTTGTAAATTTTAACAGGAGGCGAAAGGAAAGGTGAACTGACGAAATGTCAATCCCTTATTGTCCCCAAGACATTACAAATTAATATACCTTATTAGAACGAGCGCGGATATCGTAGACGATCGGGAATTGGAACCAGTGCACACGGAAGTGGAGTCCCTCTTTGTACACTTCCTCCGTCAGACCGCCGATTCGGTTGAACATGATGGCACGGTGACCGGCATCAACTGGAAACGAAATATGCATGGTAATATTTGATTCACATAAATTACACCGTCTACTACACTCCCAAGCGGATATACTAAGAAAAAGTTAACGAACTTACCAGTGAACAGCTCCATAAGCGCTCCATAAGCGAGTGCTCCGGCTCCAATGAGCAATCCAACTCCTGCTCCAGCCCCCTTGGCATTCTTGAGCACTTTTTGGAAAGCCTCCTTGCCTTGCTCTGCCATCTGAACAGAAAATAATCGATAAATCGATAAAAACAACGAATACAACAAAAATCGCGAAAAACTTTCGTCACAGTAATAAACTACAAACTACAACTAATTACAACTCTTTTGTTTTTAATTCATTCGCTGACAAAATAGTAAATCTAGAAGCATGTCCTATAATACCAACGTTTATTTACTGTAAAACAAAAAGCAAAACAAGCATCAAAACGAACAAATACTGATGAGAAAGTACGAAATCATCAGAAAATCGAGACTACCGTAATCTTGGCAAATTTCCAGAAGTTTTCCTGTGTTTAGCAAGAATATTGAAAGACTCTGCATATCGTTGTAAGAGTCGCCAAATTTGAATTTCAAAAGTTCATGATACGCCTCCTTTAAATTCTCCGGTAGAAAAGTGAAGAAAAGTGAATTACTTTAAAATAAATATAACGCCTCAGAAATACCACAGAGTATGAAGAACTTGAAGAAAGGGCTCTGCAATTCTTTCACGGAGCTTCTGCAATTCGCATATATTTTCGGATACGAAAAGAGAAAACATACCTTTTGATTTTCCACATAAGCCAGGCGTAGGCCAAGCAGAAAAAAGGTTCAATGTAATTCGCGTAAACCAAAGTCACTGACACCATCGTCGACGAGGATAAAACATGCTAAATCATGCGAAGTGCTAAGAAGTAGGGTGATAGGGCAGCAAAACGGAAAAAAACCACGTTTGGCTCGCGTACGAAATTACTGAGGCAGGTGCTTACTGAGATCTCGTACTTAGAAAGCACATGAATAACGAATACGGGAAATGAGCTTACTAGGGTTGCAGGTTCGGTATCGGTAATACCGACTCTCTCTCGCGCCAGACGGTTAGAGATAGAGCTCGAGAAATGAGCCGCCGTCTCTTCATTTCACACACTCTCTCGCCCGCTCGGTCGACGAGAGAAATGAAGAGACGGTGGTATCATTTCTCGAGCTCTAGTTAGAGATGAAAAATAGCGTGCGAAAGTGAGAGAGACAGTTAGGGAAGAGGGTCGGTAATCCCGACTTTCGGGATTGCCGATCCCGAACTTGCAACCCTAGAGCTTAATGAATTTGTTTCATCACTAACTGAACGTAAGCAAAACAAATGTTTTTGTGATATTTTATGCCTAAAAGATATGCTCAATTTGCTCGAGTTGAGCGCCCTCTCGTTAGCGATTTCAGATACTACCCAACCAGTTCGAACGTATCTATTAGTTTTTGCACGTGTTGAATTTCCGAGAAAACTACAGCAAAAGAATAATTGCTTTTAGCGGCAATGGCTAGTCGATTTTCTTGCTGAAAACTCCGTTGAGTTCATTATGATTAGTTGACGTTTACTGAGTACTACTGAATGTCGACGACTGGTCAATTGATGAGTTGTATTCCGTTTGACGTGAGCAATGAGCGAGAGAGCGTGCGGAATGAGGAGAGCGCCCCTCTCATTCCTCACTTTGCATAGTCGCTCGCGCGGTTCGTGGGACGCCTTCTTTAACTCAAGAATGAATGCTCTCGGCGAAAAAATTTCTGGACGTTGTAGCTAAAAGTATCGGAGAGACGAATGTAGTCAAAGCACTTGAAAAAATTATAATCACTAATGACATTCGGGATAACTATTGGCGTTGTTCTCTTAAACGGTAGTGACTTTGATCGTGAAAATTAGCATTTATTTCAAGATGAGCGCTCGAAAAAGAAAGGAAGAGCAACTTTATGCCATATGTGGATGGGATATCTTAAGAGACGTGCTCGGTAAGACTCGACCAATAGCCCCCCTTGCCCGGACACGGCCCCCCAAAATGAGATCCAAGAGCCGTTAGAGACCCGGGGGTCATGCATGCGACGCCGCTTCGACACCATGAACCCCGGGTCATGGTTTTCGCCGGAGACGAAATTTTTTTCTAAAATCCAAAGAGCTGTAAACATGGTATGATGTTAGTGTTTGCACTCACTAGTGGGGGCACTATCGCCTGAAGTGTAATTCAACTCAAAACCTAACATTCGATTTGCAGTCCACAACCTTTGCAATTTTTTTTCCCAGGAATGGTCTCCACCGGAGTCCTCCGCAATAGGTGATACTTATGCACACATTACCTGGCTATAATGTGCACAGAAAACCTATTGGCTTCCGTTTCAAAATCAGTCAAATTAACTTGAAAAGTGATTTTTTGGACTAAAAAAGCGAAAAAAGTGAATTTCAGAGTCAATCGAAAATCGATAAAAAATATTTTTTTTGTATGCTGTGGGTGTACTAAAAGTAATGGAAATTGAATTTTGAATCAAACCGATCCTATTAAAAAATTACGATTTTTGGTCAATTTGACACATATTTTCACTTTTTTCTTCGCTCAATAGTGCTATCCAGAAAATATATGTATTTTGTGTAATGTGAGGCTAAGGCCTTCCTAACACAATAGTATGGGCTTGTGGATCGCATTTCGGGGGGCCGTGTCCAGAGGCAGGTCGAGTCTTACTGAGCACGTCTCTTAATTAATCATACTCGGAATATCAGTCGTCGGTTTATTTGTTGAAGAAAAGTATGGCAAGATCGACGCAGAGTATCTTCCTCGACCGAGACACCCTAGCGTGACCTGAAATTGATATCTTTTTGAGTTTCAGATATTTTAAAAAATATAAAAATATAAAAATATACTTCGTTCCGAACAGCTGACGATGTGAACAGCAGAAGGAGTGGAGGAACAAATGTGGTAAATGCGTTGGATATGAGATACTGCAACATTCTATCGATATCGCTTAATAATTGAGATTGCAAACGAACCAACTGCCTTGCGATTTCATAAAGATCAGGGCGCTTCATTACAACAGTTATGTACCAGAATATCTGAAATAATGAGCATTTATTTTGAATAAATCAGAAAAAAGTTTAACCTGTTGCGCACTTTTGACCAAATGAGCTAGCGTGATTACTACGGAGTAGAAAAGCAGTGCTCGCTCCTGACGCACTAGGTCCACCTAGGAATCATTTTAACTTGAAAAAGGCTTACATAACATCAGAACTGACATTGAAGCGTTGCGCAAGTCTGAGTTTGTACAATGATGCCACGCACATCGGCACTGATATTGCAATGTAGACGATGTATGAAGTGAATGCGATCACTTTGCTGAGCTGCAATATTCTTGTAAATGTCAATTTCGAAATAACACACAACCTCTTGTGCCCAAACCTCGACTCCAACGTAAACATTCTCGCCAGTCGCGGTTGTCCTAAAGGTAGCAATTTGAAACCGAAAAGTATGACTGAACTTACCGATAAATGGCGTTGAGCTGAATCATGAATGTGTACAATAGTGCGGGGCCGCAAAACATGAGGAATATTGATAGGTTGATGCGAGATCGCGTCCAGACCTGAAACAAAACTAATTATGCGAGATTTTCTCCGATAACTCACTCGTGTACTAAGCGGATAGCAAATGGCAGTGAATCTAGATGCGATAACTAGTGTCTAAAAATTTTAATTTTATTAGAATTCTAAATAAAAATTAATTCACTTTTCCAATCGTGTGCGTTAGCGAAAAGCAGTGCGATCCATACACCATAAGATTGAAAGATAAATCTGAAAAAGTATTTCGAAAGCTCTAAATTTATTATTTAACCTTTTAGTGAAAACCCTTCCAGAAAGTATCGTCCATATTCCTGAAGGTGCACCATCATAATGTTCATTGATGATGCAGTGCCTTGAAATATATTTCAATTTCAAAAGATCAAAAGCTTTGAGTTACCGGCAACAACAAAGAACTTGAAGAATGAACTGCGCAATTCATTGGCGCGACTTCTGATTTCAGTTTTTGAGCAGGTGAAAAGTAGGTAAGTGGAAACTATTACCTACTAATTCTCCACAGAATCCAAGCATAAGCAACGGTAAGAACGGGTTCAAAGATACTGTAGTAGATGCTGACAGCTTTGTCCATTAGAAGCTTCCCTTTTATAATATTTGGCAAATGTAATATCCGTTCTGAATCTGAATAAGAATTTTGAACAGGAATGACAATCAATACTTTGCGAGAAAGGTTGGAACGTGCTACTTACAAAAGCAGTTCGGGTAGAACACCTTATTTGCGAGCGCCGAATGCGGGGGAAAGAAGACGAAACCAAAATGTCGGGAGCAATTACGGAAACTTGCTGATTGCAGAGATCTTTGTCACTTCCTTGTTGAGAGTTTTATTGAAGTATTAAAGTTTGCATAGTAAAGATGTGGGGACAAATTGAGTGCATTGAGGCAATATAATGTGAAGTCTGAAGTCCTGAAGAGTTCTCAGAAAACTAAAAAAACCAATAAACTCGGGGAAATTGGAGAAAATAGAGTGCGTACGGGGCACTTATAGTATAGATAGCAGAGAGAAACGGGGGAAAATATTATCATCTGTCTCTTCGGTTTCTTCACCTTCCCAGATTCTTTTCGAAACGACGTGAAAATTGCACTTCTACGCACAAATACTAGATTTCAGCCAGAAATTTACAAGACTTCTGTTTATTCTGTTTATTTGAAGTCTGTTTATTTGAACTCTTTTCAGTGATGTTGAACGTTGATCTTTCCAGTAATGTTAGTTAATACATGGAAGAAGATGGCTGCGGCACTAAAGGATTGAGCATAATTCGCTCGCTCCTCCTATACCAAACAAAAATCCCTTCATAGCCAATCAATAGTGGGCGAGACAACGATGACCTTTTCATCTACCTTCTTGATCTACCTTTCCTCTCTATTAGTGCTTCCCGTCCTCTCCATTAGCGCTCTATAAAATATTTGAATTCTTCGCGGGTTATTACTTTTTTTCCTGATACTTTGATCGCGGATATCTCGTCCCAGAGTGGACGTACAACTTTCAAACTTCGGCTTTCTAATATCGTTATGGATTCCAATCAGATCATGATCTCAACAACATGAACTAATTTTTCATGATGCGCCTCCTTTAACTGCTGTCTCTAAATTGGAAAGCGTTTAGCGGAAGTTCCGACTTCAATAAGTAAACCGAGAAGGGCATTTATCAAACGAAAAAAGGCAAATATGATTGATTGCTGTCTAAACCAAGTCCGTTCTTCTAGCCACGTCCATGACAGTTGTCATCTCCTCTCTGCTTGTGTAGGATATTCCAGCGAGCGAGAGAATTGTCCTGAAATGAGTACTCATTCTTTGCTTTATCTCAGTAAAAGTATGAATAAAAATAAAATTCAACGCTCAAGAACAAAACAAGAACAAATGAATATGCATTTTCCAAGGAAATGCCTCTTTACGTGACGAGTTCTGTATTTCATCACTCACCTCACTCACCTTCTGTAATTCGGCACGTGATAAACAATTACTACTGGTGCAATGGCGCAATGGAGTTGAATGAACTGGAAGTGGTTCTGATTATAGTCATTAGATCATAGGCTTGTTAGTCGCCAAATAGTCGTCGAAGAAAGGAAAGAGCTAGCAAAAATATGCAAGCATAATGTATGATAACTCACGAAGAAGCACGAATCAAGGAAGTCGGGATCATGCACGGCGATGAATTGACCGAAGAAGAAGATAAACGAGGGCCATAGGGCGGTTGTGGAGAGGGCAGCGTGAACTGTCACCATCTGAAAATTGCATACTTCCGAAATTTATGCACATTCTCCAGAACTGTTTCAATTCAAGAATATTTCTTTGTATTCAAAACAATCAAGTCAATAGCGACTACGGAAAGTTTTTATTCATTTTTTATATGAAGAAAAAATTTAACCTGAACGAGTTTCCGCTGTAGTTTTTTCGATTTTTCCGATAGTTTGCAGGTTTGGCTATTTATCATGTTGAGTACTGATTGTCGGAGGAAAAAGACGGATATTCACATGATGGGAAGGGCTGCAAGCATTGTTTCAGTTTATAAAACTTATTTAGGTATGTCCAAATCCTAAAGATCCACTCACAAGTCACGTAGAATCCATTCACAAGTAATACCGGTATGCTATTAATGAAGGAGTCATGGCCTAAGATTTGAGAGGTTTTTCGAATCCAGTGAACAAGTACCGTTTATAGCAATACGCTCCTCGATAAATTCTGGAAATGAGCCGTTCACTAACTTTTCAAGTTCAATAGTATCCGATTGATGAACAGATGCGTTTATCTGAATATTCGTGGCATTTCTTAGTTCAGGATTAAATTACCAACATGAATTCCGAGTACGCAAAAGGCAGTCGGAAAGCACCACCAGATCACGTGATTGAATGCGATCCCGTTGAGTAGCCGTTGTCTGAAAACAATTTAAATTTCTTCGATATTAATCTCTGCCTCCAAATGCAAAAATGTCCTAAATGTGTCCGTGTTGAAACAGTGTAGCAGAATTGATACCTTTCCGATTTTACCCACGTTCTCAGAGTGATTTCGTGGTCTCAGGAGAAATTTAACTGAATTACCTGTACAATAATTGATAGCTAGCCATGAAGAATGAGCACGCAAATGCTCCCACAGTGAGGACGTGAACTGAAGTTTGTTTACTTTTAAAAAATAATCTCAAAAATACAATTGCTCACAATAATAGCAGAAATGGGTAGAAACTTGAGTACATACTCCGAGCGAGCCGAAGATTGTAGTATCCGGTATTGGGATTAGTCTGTAAAATGATAATGCAATCTTTTTTTTCTTTTCGAAATGGCTTACCGTTGCATGGAAACGAGATTGGAGATGGAGGAAATCAGCAAGAAAACGCATTCCTCGAAGATTAAATACGCGTTAATTCTGAAAAATATAACAACCATAAACGTTGAGAACAACGTTTTCAAATTTGGAAAACAATCCCGATCTAACTTGTATTGCTTTGGAGTCCTCTTTCCGACAATAATTATCACGGCAAGGTTGAAGACTATGGAGCAAATTCCAATGGCGTAATGGATAAGTAGGACTACTGTCATGCTTCTTTGGAATTATTGTAAATAAATAACTGAAGAATATTGGAGCTTGTTGAGAAAATGTTTCTCACACTGGCAAGGCGGGAACCGAAAATGGTTTCTTGTTCTCAATGTCGAGTTCGACTGTTTACGTGCTAGACAATAGACAATTACAATGCGTGCCATTTTTCTTGGAAACCAAGCACGCTTCAGAAATCGAAATCAACAATAAAACAATTATAACAAGAAAAAAACGTTTGTCTAAACATTTGTCTTAGTTTGAGTTGTATTCAATTTAGTTGGAGCAAGTCTCTTCCTTTCTGATCAATAGTCATACAATAAGAAGCTAAATTAGTACACTACTCTGTTTCATCATTGATGTATCTCTGATCCTCTGGTCATCCAAATCCTTCCGGGTTTCGATCGCCCAATACAATTGGAAACAAAGAAAACCGTGCGGAAACATAATGTTTGCCGATTTCCGCAGAGTGAACAAGAATCAGAGCTCGTTTACACAGCCAGGGGATATTCTGGCTCTTTATTGTCTCTCTATTCCGCATGTTCTCTGTCTTCCCTAATCGTTGAGGGATCACGAAAGGCTATGAGGAAGGCAGAGAAATACCCCGGGGAGCAGGGATATAAAAACGCAATAACGTTTCATGGCAATATCTCGCATACCGAAATGCAAGCTACTCTACTCCTGCTTCTTATTGTCGCCTCGCTTTCAATTGCGGTGAGTCACATTTCCTATATCGACTACTTTTCCGAATGTGTTTCAAATTGGATATGAGTGTGAATGCCAACATAGCAATTCAATGAAGGTGCGAGGCTTAACAGTAAAAAAATGCCCGAACACTTATTTTCAAATTGTGTTAATCTGGTTAATTTGTTTTTAGAAAGTAGTACGATAATATAGTTGTAAATAAGCTATCCGATCATTCCGGAGACGGAGAGCTCATGTATTCCATTCCCTAACTTGCCTATTCCCCTCACTGCAGCAAGATACGACGTCGTGCCCCCAGCCCACATGCCCTCAAACCGGCCAGATAACCAACCAACTAAACTCATTATTGAACGGACTGCAGTCTTTGAACAGCACTGCTCTCTCGTTTCAGGTATCCGTGTGGAGCCCTTCCCCTCGAGCGCCAATCCATACCCTCCTGATTTCCCTCCCCTTTCCCCTTCATTCATGTTATGTTATGCGCAGGCGGAGTAATACCGAATTTGCTACACTTAATTTTTCTCTTACTGTGTTAGCTTCTGGGTCATACAATTTGCGAAATTGCGAGAGTTCCATCCATAGGAGACAATTTCGCGCTAATTCCATCCCATATCGATTCATTACAGCAACTAAATCCATGCGACCGCTCCGACTGCTCCAACCAGGGCAGCTGTCTTGGATTTAAACAGCTCAAGTTCTGCATATGCGACCAGGGATTCTTGGGAATGAGCTGCGAGCAAAGTAAGCTTTATTCATAATCAGTTAATTCATAAAATCTGCTCATCTGACCATTGACTTTACCATCTGTATTACATCAGATTATTGCTTCCTGTTAACTTTAGCTCCGATAAATTCTCATTTATTTCAGTCGCATGCACCTCCGCCTCTTCCTGCAACTCGAACGGACTCTGCCTCGGGTCGACCACTTCCTTCTTCTGTCTGTGCAATCTAGGATTCATGGGACAGACTTGCAATCAGACTTTCTCTATTGGAAAATAATCAAATTTTAGGGCGTAAACTAGACTAATATTATTTTTTAATTAACCATAATATTTTCTTACCCGACTACCTCTTTCCTTTTCTTCATGTACCTTGTTCATCACTGCTTTACAGCATTTCTTGTGTAAGTAATGTGAAATAAATGTAAAGTTTTGACTGCTTCATTCTTCTATCTGTGTTATCTAGGATTCATGGGGCAGGCTTTCAATCAGACGTTTTCGATCGGAAATTAAAGACAGCCAATAACTCATTCACCCAACATCTTTCTTAACGTAATATTCATTTCCCGCTTTCTTCCATACTGTCAAACATCGCTTGAACACTACCTCATTACGATAAAATATCAGCAAATATCGAACGAACATGAACGTTACTTTCGGAATCGACGTTCTCACTGTGATAACCAGTGTACTATAATCACCCTACGAATCGCACAAGTGACAAGATCACAAAATCGCAAGAGAACAAAACATGCGAAAATTTCGTAGTCTCCTTGTGGCTACACAACTGCGATCTCTGAAGACCCTTTTATTTCTCCCACTATCACACTGTCCCATGCTCTCTCGATCTGATTGACGGGAAAGAGAGGGTGTGTAAAAGGGAGAGTTATATTGTTACTCGAGCGGTGATAAGAACGATAGAGACACGCGAAAGGAGAAAACAGCACAGAAAGAGAGAGGGAGCACTATCAGTAAAGAGACGCCAGCCGGAAAAGGACGCGTACCAATCTAGCGTAGTTTGTACTCCTTCCCTCGCTCACCTTCCCTCTCCGTGTATTTCTACTCTAGCGCGCATCTTTGCTGTTTCTCACTTGTTTTTAAGTGGTTTATTGTTATTGTATTGATTTGAGCGAAATATTCCTCTTCGTACTATCGTTCATCATTTGTTTTTATGCTTTTGGAAATCACATGAAACATACCCTTCTATCTTTAGCAAATTTAGTTACAGATAATGAATTTCAAAGTGCCCAAGGAGATCGAGGAGTACCTCATGGGCGCGTATGAGAAGGCGAATCAGGTAATTATTTCACATTTTTTGCATTCAAAAAACATTTACTTTATTCATTTTCAGAAAATGTCCCTACGCTAGTCTCAATTGAAAGAATCGCAATTTCAGTGGAAGCTGCCGTCCGGCGAGAGCTACGAGAACAGCAACGCCGTAGAGATGAAAACGGTGAGTGGTTTTGTTTTTTTTTTTGCATCCGATCCAGGTCGACCAACCACGATATTCGATTCCGAGGAAGATATTATGATCGTGAAACTCATCTCGCTCTCATCTCATCTAGAAAATCATCTCCTTTTGTCCAGCAGGATTTTCCATCTAGTAATCACCAAAATGCCTTAACTCTATGCGTTTTGTAGGTCTCAGTTATCGGCGGCGGCACGATGGGCAGGGGCATCGCCATCGCACTGTGCAGAGCAGGCTATGATGTGATTCTGGTGGAGAACGATGAAAAGGTAAGTGTTATTCCTTCAAGATACTAGTTGCGAACAAAATTAAACTTAAAAAATTTTTTTTGAAGGCGCTAGCTTTCTGCCAGAAGGAATTGGGCATCACCATCAAACGGGAAACGGAGCTCAAGAGGTTTTGTTGTATATTTTTCGAACTCCGCTAACAAATCTCACTTCAGATTCAAAGCGAAAGACATCGAGCGTCTCACCAGTTCCTCGCTGAAGCTAACTACTCGATTGGAGGATCTTGCTAGTTGCCAATTGGTGAGTCTCAGCGTTCTGCGTGTTTTTTCAAGCAACTTGACGAACGGGAATTGACATACCTCATGTATCAGGGAAATGATTAAACAATTCCAAGTTAAAGAACGGAATGTATGAGAACAAGGGAGCCCATTACTGTCAGGTAATCGAAGCCGTCTTCGAGAATATGCAGCTGAAGAAGGAGCTATTCACGAAACTGCAGAGGATCTGCTCGAAAGATTGCGTGTTCGGATCGAATACGTCCAGTTTGAACATTGATGAGGTGAGTCATTCCTACACCGGTTCGAAAGTATTATTTTATTTGGGGTGAAATGGTAGGAAAATCAATATATTTCATATTTCAAATGCTTTTCGTAACCATGCGGTCCGATTTCGCCCTCGTAACATATTTAATAAATCTCATCATTAATTTGAAAATATTGTTCTAGATGGCCACCGTCCTCTCAGACCCCAGCCGCCTTGTCGGCATTCACTTTTTCAACCCCGCACACGTTATCAAGGTTAGCATTTTTTTAGAACGGTATCACGCTTTGCAAGGAATCAAATCAGAACACAAAAATCCGTGTTGTTTTGAACTCAGTGAAATATAGTCCAGATCTCTATATTTCGAGGTGGACTCGGGAAGAAAAAACGGGAAATTTTTTTTTAAAGATTAGCGGGCGTCTGATGAAGTACAAATTCAGGTAGTCGAGATCGTCTTTGGCAAGAAGACTTCCGGCAGGGCGGTCGCAACGGCTTTCGAGGCGTGTCGAGCAATGAAGAAGGTAAATTATCAATCATCAGATGATTTTTTAAAAATTTTTTTTGTTTTTTAAACACTCAGATCGACGAAATCACTACTTGCCTTAATACAAAATTATTTCATCTTCTATGTGAAACATATTTGTTACAGAATGAATAATAGTGTTCCATAATAATTTGAATCATCTCATTTGGGAAGATGTAGAAGCAAAAACAGGTGGTATAATCTTAATGACAATTCCAGATCGCCGTGCTCGTCGGCAACTGTCCCGGGTTCGTGTTCAACCGCATGCTGTTCGCCTATCTTGAACAAGCCCACCGTCTACTATACGAGCACGGTTTGATGCCGCACCAGCTGAGTAATTATTAGTGTTTTCAAAAACATGAACGAGTAAAATAGTCTTTACATGAGACTTTTCCAGGTAGACGAGGTCGTCCGACATGCCGGCTTCTTGATGGGCCCTATCACTATGCATGACATGAATGGTTAGGCTTACTGACGCCTCCGATTTCAGTTGCTTTCATCATCTTTTAGGAAAAAACATGAATCTCAGGAATCGACGTAAGCGCAAAGGTGAAGGATGAGCAGGGTTGGCCGCTCAATCCGATCGAGGAAAGACTGCTGAAGAGCAATCGATTTGGAAGAAAGACGGGTGAGTGATAGTTTATCGCAAAAGTCAAAACGAATTAACCTTTAAAGGGAAGGGTTTCTACTCCTATGATGCTGACGCGAAGAAGCACAATGATGCCGAGGTAAGACTATTTTGGACAAACAATTTCGAATATGTTTCACCCATAATATACACTCTATGAGAGGTTCGATTTGCAGTGGACTCGGTAGATCCATTGGAAAAAAATAATTATCACAGGTAGAGTGGATGATCCGCGAACTCTCCTCGAAAGCCACGAGAAGCAGTGTGCTGATGAGTGATCAGGTGAGGTTTCGAGAGTGAAGAGGGTCAAGGAATGGGGACAATGAGCAGTTGTAAAGGCTCATTTTTCATAAACACATAACCATATTCTAAATTGAGAGCTTTCAAAACGTTGATTTTAAGATTTTTAATTAAAAAAAATTAATTCAGGACGTCCTCGAAGCACTGCTCTTCCCAATGGTCAATGAGGGCTACAATCTGCTGGAGAAGGGTATGATCGCCGATCACGAACTGATCGATATCATGTTGTATGTTTTTTTTTCATACAAGGTTTTCAAAATTTGTGCAAAAATTAAAGAAGATAACAAAAGATGATGTGCGCACGTAGAATAAATAATCTTTTCAGCATCTTCGGATTCGGTTGGCCTCCGGCCACTGGAGGCCCACTCAAATGGGGCGAGAGCAGACAGAAGAGACTCGCGGAGAAGTTGCACGATTGGAAAGCGAATGGTAAAGAATTTAGAACTTCTGTTACTCCGAATTTACACCCTCTAGCACCACAAACCCAAGCTAATTGCAAGTGGCTCTATCAATTTTGTTTTTTTACTTGACGAAAGTGAAATATTGCCGTTCAGTTTCGCGAATCGAAGTGTACACTTTCTGAAGCATAACAGAACTGAAACATTTCCAGACAAAACGGATAATCAATTATATGGATTTTTGAAACCCAATGGTGTAGCATACACTTTTTGTCGAAAAAAAATGCTTTGCAGACAAAACATCGGTGCTCGAGCTCTCTCAACGCGTGAAATCGATCAGGAAGAACAAGATGTGAAATTTATTAAGAATCACGATCAATGTAAAAAATGAAATAAAGATATAAATAAAGTATCTGAGCTCATTGTCAATAGCAATCAGGTCGAAACCATTCTATCCATCGGAATCTGACATCTCACTCCAAACCAGCCGTCGAAGCAGTTGCACTGCAGATTCTCTCCATTTCTAGAGCAGAACCCGTGGTCGTTGCAGTCCATAAAATTCTCGCATGGTTCATCTGAAAAATTAGTATAAAAACCGAATATCAGGCTGGTGCAAAAGTTTCTTCCCAAAAATATCTCGTTAGTTTGTCGCTTGTCTCTTCCTTGTTCTTTGATCATTCAAGGCATGGTTTTTCACAATCGATGACCACTTGAATGCTCTCTATTCCCACCATGATGGAATGCTTGTCTGATGATTGGGGCCGATACGACATCAAATCAAAGTCAACGCAGTGCAAATTTTTTTTCACTCTTAATCGTGCTAGTGTTCCATAACGATCTAAGAAATCCTCAAATCTTAACCATTGGCGTATAGTGCATTCATAATATGTCACAACTTATGTGGAGTGGCAGCTCTACCACAAACGGCCGTCTTAAAATACCCGCATATTCAAAAGTTAGGGCAGCTCAACATTCAGTCATATTGGAAATTTAAGTACTAATTTTGTCTGGGTGGACCTTGAGATTTAAATTGTGTTGCAAATTAGAGTAGCCTACCTGATGTGCTCATAATTTTATTTTGGAGATGATCGAAATGCTCAATCACAAGATACTGTTTTCGAAAGTTGTATGTCGAAATCCGACGATCCAAATACCCACTTTCTGCGATCCAGCATTTCGTATGACTTTCATGAGCCTCATATTTCACTGCCATGTCAACCAGTAACCCTTCCCCAATCTCTCCGAAATTGATGAGAATTCAGGGATCACTTGTTTTGAAACTAATACGATGTGAATGAACATACCCAAAATGCCATGTTTTCGAATATTTTTGTTTCCGATTTTTTCCCTCAAATACTAAGATGCTGTGAGCCAATTTAAATGTATGGATGTAGTCCTCGTACCCATACCTAGTTCATATTTCATGGGAATTTGGCAGTGATTTAGTACAGGAGCAATAAATTCGAAAATACTTTGGGAAGAAACTTATGCACCAACCCAATAATTTAAAAATATCTTTTAGTTAGGTTTTGTGGAAAAATAATTCATCGATAATTTTGCTAATCGAATATCGAATAAAATTGGCTCAACTAAGCAAAAGCTACGGTTAATTCTTAGGTCGGAACTGGAAAGCATCTTACCCTTGGTTCCGTTGAGATACTTTTCCCTGGCGATCTGACACCTCACTCCAATCCAATCCGCATCGCACAGGCAGAAGAGTCCTTCGCGAAACTGCGTGCAGACGCCGTGGTTGTTGCACTGTTGATGGGCGCCGCAGGGGATATCAGTGATCTGAGAGATAGTGTACATTGATAATTATTGATTAGAAATTTTCTCACCGGATACGCGAGTGTCTGAACGACAAATGCGAAAAGGATCAGAGCCATTGGAAGGTGCATTGAGAGAATTCCGATATCGATCGTATCTATCTGCATTTGTCGTTGCTATCTACATGGATAATAGATTCAAAGCCACTGCGGAAAAATTATCAAGCAACGCGTGATCAGAAAATCGGAAAGGGGAGAAAGATGTGGTACGTCTAAACAAATATTTGTTGTGTCTCTGTGATGCGAGAGCATAGAAAAACACTGTGAGATGAACAGTGGAAGCGCTGAAAGTTTGAAATTCAGAATTTAACTTACGCCTCCAGAATAATTTTGACAATAATTCTCATTGATCAATCACTTTACTCTAAAAAAATCTCAATTTGGTTTACATTGGGAAAATCGTATCGTGCTTACGCTATGAGTCAATCCTAGTTTTTGCACAGCTTTACCCATCGTTTACATTGAGCACTAGCGAAATAGCATGCGTTCCGAGAGAGCACAGATGGTTAGATTTCGGATAAATACTCATGGTTTGGTATTTAATGGTTAACGATTCGGTAGCTTGACTATCTGACAATTCGAACCAGTCAAAATGCTATTTTTCATCGTCTTCTCAGCCCTTTGCTTCTCCATTAGTGCTGCTCCTCTCAAGCCTAGTGCAGAAGACGTGGCTAAGCTGAAAACTGCGTACGGACAGGATCTAAACATAACTGCAGCCCTTGCCATAATTACTAATGAGGCCAGAATTATAGGAACCACGCCGGAAAAACATCTGAAGACATGCTCAATGGGTAATTTTATCCATTCTGATGTTTACAACTTTTAATAATTGCAGATAATTTCGCCCAAATTAATAAAACCGCTTTCGAAGCATACGAAGAGCTTGCAGCAAATTTCGAAAAACTGCGCTTCAAAAGCATGGATGATGTAGAGTAGGTTTGCTAGACGAAATAAATCACTATTTAACACGGATTTCCTGTAAAAGTGTAGCAAAAAGAGCTCTCATTTCCACTAGGAAAAACTTTGGGTCTCCGATTTCGATGAAAGTTGGTTAGTGGGTACCCATGGGGGTCTAAAGAAGACCCGTCTACTTGGTTTGGTCAATTTTCGATTTTATCGATTTTTTGGCGCCAAATCTTTAAATGACCATAACTTGATTCATTTTCATCGCACAGCGAGCGGATTTTGCGCGATGAATTAGACTTGGAATTCTCTACAAATAGTCCAGTTAGGGACATATGAAAAAATTTGATCTTCCACCTGAAAAATCGATAAAACGCTTTTTTTTAGCACAAAAGTCACTATTTCTCGAAAATTAGCCGAAAAGGCAAAAGATTTTATTTCACTAATTTCTTCTCTAGACCCATCCTAGAGACCCCAGGTATTTCATTTTTCATGTGTCTGTCCTTTCAATAGAGTTTACTACGTGAGCTCGGACATAGCCATTTTTTAAGGAAAACACGTTTCCCATCATATCTCGCTTCAAAGTCGTCCAATCAAAAAAGTGTACTAGGAACAAAATGCAGCTTTTATCAAGACGAAAAAGAAAGGTCTTGAGCAAAAAGTTCGTGGGAGTGACCGTTTTCTGCCTATGCTAGAAAAACAACTTTGCAGTTGAATATTCGCGGCAATGATGGCTGAAATAGAATTTGAG
>LS488877.1:236358-265961 GCA_900490705.1 Pristionchus arcanus | reverse complement strand
GTAGAGAAGTTTTCTATGCGAATTTAATCAATATTATTCAGATGGAGTCTGTGATCAAGGTTGAACTTCCCAAGACATACGCAGCAATGATGCTCGTTAAAAAGGATTATAATAATATTCTAGCTTCTGCGACCGAGCCCACTGCGGACTTCGTGAAAACCGTGAGCCAATCACCTCTAATTAGTTAATCATTCATTTGACAGGTGAATGAGACAGTGCAGGAAACACTATTCGTAGTTTCGAAACTATCTCTAGATGACGATGTACTCAAAATTGCTTCCATAGTGGGTAAATCTCTGACTAAGGTAAGCAAATTTGTAGTTATTATCGAGAAAAACAATAAAATAAAAATAAACTTAGATCTTTGACGGATACGATGCGCTGCCGACCTCTTCTAAGAACGAAATTGAACGTATGACCTGTCTAAAAACGTCATCGCTCATCAAGGGCGACCTCGAGGAATCGATTGAGGTTTTCCGTGAACTCATCAGACTCGGAAAACAGGCCGACGCACTGGAGAGATTGACCTAATACATAATAAGAATATAATATTGATAAATATTTTTGACAATATTCTGGCTACTGTTAGCAGATTGTTCAATTATATATTTTACACTTCATTATCAGTGAATAAGCGTTAGCCGACTGAATCTTCCAAGAATATCGGAATTGCTATCAAGCAATTGAAAGATAAACAGATTCATTGTTATTTTTTATTCTGAGGAACGGGCGAATTTAAGTCAAGCACAAAATATGAGTACAAAAGCACAAAATATGAGTACAAAATACTTTTATCTCACTCGTGTACAGATTCACAAGAGAAAGTCACATAAATTCAAGTGAAAACATTCGCAAATCTAAAAATAACATTTGACATTGTAAGCAAAGAAGATAATGAAACGTACCGTACTCACATCGTCTGCCGAAGTTCTCGAAACTACAGAAACAGCTCGGCTTTGCTTTTGATCCAACGCAACGACCTTGAAAGATTAAAGTTAAAAAAGTCATCCCATAAATATAGACACTTTCATCTCTCGGAAGAACATTGCTAGGTGATTATTTAAAGCCAATTCAGTCCGACAGGACTAATTCCTTCTTTTAATCTATTTTATACCTCGATAGGAACAATCCGATTCGTCGCAGTGTTGTTCAGAGAGGGGAAATGGAAGAATGAGAGAAGTGATTGCCAGAAGAAATACCACTGACAGAATAGATTGATTCATTATGCGAATGCGGAAGGATTGTTTTCTTCCGTTTTTAGGCGGCGAATTAGTCATTTTGGTAAACTCGCATATCATTTACTCATTGTTTAAACAACTGACGATGATTACCTCGAAAAAAATACCTGTTAAACTATTATTAGGTTCAGATTGAAAAATAACAATTTATTATCAATTCTTTTAAATCGAGATTGTGTTTTTAAAGAGTTAACGGCACAGTGGAAAGTAAAATACTATGGGGTCGCGAGCGTACTGGCGACTGGGCTCGTGACGAGGCTTCGAAGCGGTCAACGGCTCCTGAATGGAAGTTTTTACATTCGATTTCGCAAACCATGAAATGATAATGAAACGAACCTTCTCGGCAAGTGGCTTATTATCTCGTTTTCCAGATCGGAAAAGGCGCTTCAGCTTGGAGAATAACTTCATTCACGCAACCTGACCAAATCTTGATAAACAATGGATGGATCGCTAGCAGAGAAAGGAGGAACACATACAAATTCGAAATATGGAATAGCTGACACGAAGAATAGTGGCGAAGAATGAAAACAAAAGTGAGCAACCGCATTCGGTTGATTGTTTACTTCATGATATCACAGACGCAAGTCAGTACCATATTCAAAATAATTATTATTAACGGTGAATGACTTTGTTACCGGCTAGCTAAGAAAGATAATTGCTCGTATGATCGCCGCGATAATTTTTTAACTGTTATAGTATCAGGAGAAAAAAATGTGATGGAATTGGCGTGGCAGAAGCAAAATAATGCAAGGGTATCTGATAGATGGCACTAGATGGTACATGATGGCACTTCTTGATATCATGAGGAAGCTGGCGAAAATCATTGAACGATGATATTCTGAGAGTATGGCCACGCTTGAGTGCAGCAGTACAATGTCCGTCCTTTCGCCGCTGCTTTTTTCGATGCTGCTCTAATCAAAGTAGTTGAAGGATCCTGAAAATACATAATCGATAAAATATAAATAAGATATCAGATACAACCTTGTCCAGTACTTCTTCTTCGCTCTTATCCTCGCTGATCAGTCGCTTCATTTGGATGACGACGAAATCGATTATCTTCGGCATCTCGATGTGGATACTGGAGCGAGAAAACGAATAATATTTGAAAACTGAATACTCTCGAATACTTAGTAGATTATATATGGCAAACCTCCCTTGTTTTGAGATGGGACCACATGCGCTTGATCAGTATTCACTACGCGATTCCAATGATCAAATCGAATAGAGAGTGTGAAGAAGGGAGAGTCGCTTCCGCATTATACCACGCTAACACGGAACTTCGAACCATGGGTGACAAAACTGAAAAACAATATAGAATTAGCTGAGCGTTCGCATATTTTATCCTACGCGGCTTCGAGAAAATATGAAATTTTATCGATTGCCTGAAACAATATCGACAGAGTGAAAATGCGATAAGAAATTGAATTAACTACGTATCACTAAGATGTTATAAAAATGAAACAGTAAAATCAAACTAATGTTCGAAAGCAACATGCAAAGGTGATCGATAGTTTTGATTACCATTGAAAACAAGAACAAATTTCGGTTGCACATGTGAAATTTCGTTTTTTTTATATTGTTTATGAGAGTGAATTTTAATTGATCAATATTCGAACATTGAAATTTTCAAAACTCAGAGATGTCATCTGTGTTCAATTGTCAAGATGGAATATAATAATTTATTGTTTTGATATCTTCAGATGTAGAATGGGAACTTGGTGCGAATCTCCTCCCACTCTTCAGGAGTAAACTTCTCCTTATCTGCTTTCGCTCTCTCAGCAGTAAATTTCATTCGTGGTGCCGATTCAGACATCTCAAAACATTTTTAGGATTTGCAAAAAAACTTCCAAATTACCTGTTCATCTTTCGCGTCTTGCACTTCTTTTACCTGACAGAAAAAGTGTTTCACGGAAGAGCATAGTTTGAACAGCCAGCATGCTGGCATGGTTGCGATCAGACCTTGAAAAAAACTTTCAAAACAATTTAAGGACGCAAGAAACAGGGGAAGGCGAAAACGAAAACAACGTATGATGTCAAGAGTTCCAATGAATTTATTTCGAATAATAAGTAGCGGTTGTTCTGATCAGCTATCTATCAATGACTAATGTCACGGACCGATTCGAGAGTGTGCAATATGAGGAGCACGTATCAATTCAGAGGGAATGCCGTAGAAAACAGAAAAATAATCCGTGATAGTTGGCTGAATTTCGGACTCTTGTTGCTTGCTTCATCATATATGCAGGCGAAGAGATGACATAAATTACGACCAAAAAGTTGTGAACATAATTCTCCAACTTGACAATGCATGTCTTTCTCAATATTTCCGATTGAGAAGTTTCGATTTTATCGTCTGAAAGATTCTCTATGATCCATCATAATTATAGAAAATTTATTCATGAGGAAATGTAGCAACTTTTAGAGACCCGGAAGAAGATTCAGAAATACGGTGGAAAATGGAAGACGATAAGGTCCCGCTGATATTGCCATGCTTCCCGATAGGAACGAAGCTGAATGTCCTCGGGAATGGGTTCTTTGACTTTTTGAACTGTTGGAGCTCTCTAAAATCATTCTTTCAATGTCATTACGCGAAAATTAACGTTAAAAGTTAATCAAGGCAAACGAAATGCTACAGCGCTAAGCCAATGATTACTCTAGTACATAGGTAGTGGCATCGATGGCCAAGAAAAAAAACTTGACGAACCTGCTTTACGAGCTTCTTTTCCTCCTCCTTTTCCTGGCGGAAAACTCTCTTCAACTTAGCAACGATTTCCTTTGTGCTCGGCATTCCTACAATCACAAAGAAAGTTGGAAGAAAAATTCAGGTAGAAACATAGAACATATTGATCTCACTGGAGTTTTTGGAGCTTCGCTGCGAAATATATAGGCCGAGTGTTTTCTGAATATTGTTTTTCATCTTTCAGCAGTAAGCAAGTGCTCTCACCTCGAAATCTCTGTAGCCAGTAATGGAAGACGCTTAAGGAAGCGAGAATTTTTTTTGTACGAAGAACAGTGATCGGCAAATACTGACAGGGAGTGATAAATAACAAAGTGGGCGAGCGGAACGTTCGCATAAATTATTGCAATACGGCAAAACAGAGAACTTCCTGCTAGGATGAATTGTTCACGAAGCAAATGTATATGAAGGAAAACATTCAAGTAATATTACCATCATCTACTCGATGAGAAAAGGAGGAGCATTTATAGGGAGTGTTGAGAAAAATACGAATTGATGATTAGATTGAAAGAGATCAATAAAATATTCTCCCGCTTTGTCTTGATTCGTTATTTGTGTTACACATGATTAATAGTATTTATCGGATCGATATTGCAACATCAGAAATAAGTTGGAAATTGGGTTCGAATGTTATTCCATTCGTTCTCGGTGAATTTCTTGTGAGCTCGTTTCCCATTTTCGATTCTTGTTTGTGACGATGGTCCAGCCTAAATTATTGTTTATTATTATTATTTTATTTTTATTAACGAAAAGTAAACGCCTCACCCTGTCGGCCTGATCCTCTTGCTGAGGCTGTTGCAAATGTTTTCGTAGGTTCGCTAGGAGATTGGCCACAAACTTGACCATGTTGAGCTATGGAATTACTGAAATTCAAAAAATGATGAAGTGAAAGAGAACAGTCGTGAATTCTCCCTATCGCATGAATGCACAGTGCTTTCCTCACAGTGCCACATCAGCAGATGAAATGGTGTAAACAGAGAGGGATTGCTTGAATTTGATTTAGTTATCGAGCAGTGGCTGCGCCAGAGCGAATATTGGTATGTAAATATGCAATTGGAGATAAGGACTTGATTGAGTATCACGGACTTATGTGCGCATTTATGTGTCACCATTGATAAGTAATTTATTATTGTTCAAAACAAACAACAAATCAAATGATAGTCCTAGAAAATGTTCTATTGCAACTGTCCCTATCATGGATTGGGATAATCATCAATGCTTTGGGAAGTGATAGACGACGATGCCTCGAGAGTACTGCCACCTTTCACGATAAGAATATGAATCGACGTCGTCTGGTCGGGGCTTTCCAATCGAGAAAGTTCTCCTAATTTTCTTTGATGCCTGAAAAATTCTGACTCGAAATAAAATTTAATCAACTCAAATGATAATCAACGAACCTTTCTTAGCAATGTAACTTTTTCTTGCTTTTCCGCTCGGAAGAATCGTTTCAACAAGGCGAAAAACTGGTGAAGCTTGCACATTCTGGCACGGAGAAGGCGTTGAAACGGGTATTCAGTGGCCCTCTTTGTGTTAAATACGCGGTCCAGTTCCGGGATGCAACTCGCGACTTCCACCGAAAACAGTGGGTGTGAATATCAAATTCATGTAATCTGTTATGGAACGCACCGTCTCTTAATTCAGAGTGATCTCTCGTCTCTCTGCTCGGCGAGAGTATACGTGGAGCAATGAGGCGGATTCTTCATCCCGGCAGCACTAATCCTCGTCCCACGCCTGTCAGGAAACTGTGAACGCCGGGCCCGGAGCGGAATGAGAAGGCAGCGTGGGCAAATCGATTTTTCAAAAATCGATAATTTTGTTTGAGGCGCGAAAGAAAATGTGTATTGTGCTCAAAAACTCGGTAATACTTATTGATAACTACTCTGGGATGTAAATCACCAAATTTATATATTCACGTCAAAAAATATCAATACACAAAGTGAAATGCGGTCTTGGCAGACGCGAGATGCGGTGATTCCGCAATTTCCACTTCACTGAAGCTGTCGCACACGATCTTCTCAATGGTTTTCTTTCTCTCGTCTCTTTCTTTGTTTGACGACTCCTGAAAAGAAATTTCACGCAAAAATGAGCATAATTCGCTAGCCGAAACGGGGGGCTTCTCCTCTTGACTCTTCTTTTCGTGGAGGAACATGCGTTTGAGGCGCATGATGAGATAGCGCCCGCACATTGATAATTACTGAAAATTTAAATATTTTTATTAATAAAATTTGAGAAATATGAACTAAAATATGACATGGAAACAAAATCAGGAACTGATGATAGAGTGCCACGTAACGTGTGTGGGTGTGTTTCGCTCTGCAGTATATTAATTCACGTAGCCGTATTGAAATCATGCGATGTTTTCACAATGGAGCGGGTAGCATTTTGATATTGATGAATGTGGTGTAAGCTACATGTTTACATAGATAAACGAGCAAAATCCTTCAACATCATTCTATTCGCTTTATGCACTTATTTTTCTAGCAAATTTTCACAATAATGTTGAAATGATGAATGATTTATTAGTTATTTTTTGGTATCGAATGGTTTAGTTCTAGCTGGAATTCTCGCATCTGTCGGAGAGTTATTGCCTATTTCCTTTATATTCTCCATTTAAACCATAAAGCTTGCAAAAGAAACATAATACGTGATGATTTATTCTGTGACACTGTACAAATTAATGCTTGAGCGAAATCTGGCATCTTGCTCCGATAAATCCGACATTGCAGATGCACGACGAGTCATTGATTGTTCCCGAGCACGCTCCGTTGCCATTGCAAGCGACAGCGGCATCGCAGGGAGCGGTAGGGAGCTGTCTTGACTCTGAAATGGTTTTTACTAAATAGTGGCGCCCGACTTTAGACTGTTGTCCGTAACATTTCCCATGGAAAGTCTGCTCAAAATATAAAAGTGGACATTAACTAAGAGTCCTTCTGGCGAGAGTTTGATTGCCATCAACTTATAGACACTCTATGGAAACTTCTCACAAATTGTTAGCGCAATTGCATTTAGCTTTTCACGCGTGTCTGATTGCAAATTCGAACATAACGTGATCATAGTAACTTTGCACTTGCATCTTGCATTGCTTACCAAGAGCCCGTCTGACGAGTACATTTCTCATTGGGATCTGGCAACGGGCCCCGAAGTAGCCGGGTGCGCACATGCAGGAGGCGGCGTCGGCGGGGCCGGAGCACGTGCCGTGACCGTTGCAGGCAACTGACGGGTCGCACGGAGTCTCTGTGAATAAAATAGTTGTAACGTTCTTAAGAAATAAAGTTGTCTTGCAGAAATATACACCGATTTCAAATTAGGAGCAGTGGCACAGATATTTATCGCAAAATTAAACTAACCGACAGATCGCTGTGAAATCTCGCCCACTTTGACGGCGCATCGGGCGCCGACGAAGCCCTGCAATTTTGTTTTTGATAACACTTTTTAAATCGTTATTTTAAATCATTGGCAGTACTAGTGAATTTCGAAACAATAAATGTGATACAAACATTCGAAGAAAAAATGCTACACAATGGACCTCGAAGCAGGAGCACGTCGAAGCATGGTCCGTACCGAAGCAGATGCCGTTGCCGTTGCACGCGTCCTGGTTATTGCACTGGAAAAGAAAAATATAACTCGGGAAAGATAACAACAACAAAAACACAAAAAAAACGTTATGTAACAGTGAACGATGAATTATCCATTATCAGTAATTCAAATTATTAAAATTTAATAAAAATGTTACCTGCGTCGCCAGAATCGTTGCGACTAGAAGCGAGAGAATACACAGGGATCGCCACATGATCGAAAGAGGGAGCGAGAGGTTAGAGACCGATCGCTCGTTTCTAATCCCGCTTATCGTCCCGCTTATATGTCGATGAAACGGAAGATGTGTATCAGCTGTCAGGTAAAATGAGATAGTGGGCGAAATAAAGATACCATTACATCCCCCAGATTGTATGTGTAGTCTGACGATGAAAACTATAGGATACCCATGTTTCAGACAGTCAGTGACCATGCAATTCAAAGAGACAGAGTAGAGACGCCGTTGCGAAATCCTGAAGAAGAGCCGCGCCCCACGAGGTCAACTTTCTGCTCTCTTGTCATGCTATGACAATTAGTCTCAAACCAATATGTTAGCCTTCCCCGGGTGCGCTCCGTTTAGAATCGAAGATCTTTGAGATTAGAAATTTATAGTCATTGAATGATGGTAAGACCATTTTGCACCGTGATTGATTTGAAAGATTGTGCCAAATGTGTGTATGTTAGACGAGGTTGCACCGTTACAAAAATATGAAGGATGCTGTCGTCAATAGCGGATCATCTTCATTTTATGTCACCATTGCGGCACCCAAGATCGAAAAGTGATACCGAACAGAAACTAGAAGATTTGAAGATTTAGATAAGTGTATTTATTTTGCATGGTCCGTAATGTGTATTTCGAAGAAAATAAACTTGCAGAAATATTCTATAGTGAGTTCGTAATCGTACAGCATAAATCTGTCCAAACAAATACGACTGGTTGAATCATGAAAACGCTTATTTGCCCTCGGGAATTACACAGTTCGGCTCGTCGAGATCAATCAAATATCCAGATATTCCGTTTTCATTGAAATGGGATATTATTTCATGTGCAAACAACCGTGGTTCAAGCTGAGTATATATACCCACAGGAATTGCACAATTCGGCCCAGTGAACCAGGCACAGTATGATGCTTGTTGCATATGTTCACAAAGGAACACAAAGAAACATACAAAAAATTTCTTTATTAGTTTTCTTTGAGTCTAGTCATAGCCGCGTAGGCTCACGAATCAATTTCATTCGATAGAAAATCCGCTATTTGCCCACAGGCATTGCACAGTTTGGTCCAGTGAATGTGGGGTTACAAATGCAGATGAAGTTCCTCGCCGTTCCCAAGCACACGCCATTGTTCGTGCACGCAATCAGATTATTGCACAGAGGTTCTGCAAATAAGAATTTTTCACATCAAATTCAAAAAAAAGCTGAAAATTGCAGAAATGTATTTTATCTGACATTTTGTCTGGAAGCAACAAATGAAACTGTTTAATTTGAAAGAAACATTGTTTTAACAAACGATTATTTTCGTCAGGACCCAAAAAGTTCTTGCACGAATGCGATTAAAAAACAAGAAATTACCAATCTCGCATCGCGCGCCTTGATAGCCGATGTCACAGATGCACAGCGGCGCCGATTTAAAACCAATGCATGCGCCCCGATTCAGGCAGTCTATTCGATCGCAGATTTGCTGCAAAAAAGAAAATAATAACTGCAAAATAACTGCGAATTTCCAGTACAGCATCTAACATTGTAACTTAAGAATATGAACTGAAATAAAAACTCACACCAAGTCCAAGACCAAGACCAAGTTGTGCAGTAGCCGGTACGATTAGCGCAAACAACAGCGCAGCAGCAAGCATGATAGCCTCACTGCGGTTGATTACGCGGCTGTTTTTATCCATTCTGGGGCTTCAAGCTGAGCTATCGTCGAGCCGTTCCCTCGTTGTTTGCACAGAGTGACCACTGTAGCCACGAGGAGCTGTAACCAGCACGGACAGAGGAGATTGACTGGTATTCCTTGTCATGAGCCACGGACAGCCATGATTCACTGTTGTTCGTTGTTCGTGAAGAAAGAGCAAACAACTATAAACAGAGGGTATTGTAAGATCCTCCGCTGTTTGGAATGGCATCCACGTCGGAAAAAGAACCTCACCGACACAGGGAAATCTACTGTTGTTCCTCAACACGGACAAATGTGAACAAACTGTGATGATTCATGCGGAAGCAACCATTGCATATGGCAACATCGTACACACGTTGAAAATATCACCTATTTTCCGCCATTGTTCCACTAATAAAAAGCTTCGTCAGAGTAAAGAATGTGATTATAGTGCTGCTCTGTTCCGCGAACGTACACAATGGAAGTCCAAAGACAGGTGATTAAAGGCGAGACAAAACAAGAAAGTTCACGGTTTTTCTTACTTTTTCTTCTATTTTTTCGGGACACAATTGCGTAACTCCCAGGTGCCCGACAATCAAAATACCTAGTAATCAGGCTATAAGAACCCCTGATTAGACCTATTTTCATTTCCTACGTGATAGCCTATCACTGATAGGACGAACCTATAATAGCGTCTATTCAAAACAGCACCTCGTTTTATCGGTCTTGAGTGCTAAATTAGTTCAGACTTGTCATTCGAGAGGCCAGAAGTCGCAATCTCACTCATTCCGTGGGTCAGAATTGAATTGATTTGGCAACTTCCTTGTCTCTGTTTCCTTGTTGCTATTCATAAGTGAAACTGATTGAGGAACAAACCCATCTTGTTTATCCCTACTCAACTATGTATTTGTTATCATAATATTATTTTTAATTGTTTCCGCTTGCGACTTCCCGTTACCGGCTTTGTTTCTTCATTCGTCTTTTATTATTCAGAAGAAGCGTTCGAATGGATAACGATCTCTACTTCTGGCTGTCGGTTCTCTGGGCCATTCTCATTATCATTTGCTTCTCCGATAACATCCTGATTGTGTGGGCTATCATCAAGAACCGGTGCGTTTCTATTGGCATTTGTATTTTCCATCCCTCTCCGTTCCTAGAGTTTTCTTTTGCGAAACGGCGATAATAGTGAATCGTGTTTATCTGTTCAGAAACCTCCGAGGCCCATGCTTCGTTCTCATAGCTATTTCTTCCTATGCCGACGCTTGTCAGGTTTGCATTCCAGGTTTTTAAAAGTTGATTTCAAAACCATTTCAGGTATTCGGTCTTGCACCTAAAATCGTTACATATTTCATGTTCGGAATGAAGCCAATGGATGCGCGAACGTGCTTGTACATTGAAGTACGTATGATTGCCGCTTCTAGATTATAATTTCGTATTTTCAGCTCATTCCTCTTACATTCAATGGCATCTCAAACTGCACCGTGATTTCCATAGCACTTGATCGTCTTTTCGCGAGCATTTCTCCATTAGTGTAAGCTATAATCTTATATCTAGTGTTGTCCGGATAACAAGAAGATAGCCAGGGATGTCCTTTTTCAAACCTCACGTGATTGCGTGTTTACCCAGGTACGCGCGAAAGAACATCCCCGCTTATTATGCGATGCACTTCACTCTAATTGCCGGCTATACAGCATTACAGTTATCGCATCTACTGCGATACTTCGAGGATGGGTAAGATTCTATTAAAAAATTGTTGAAATAATATTGAAATAATAAAAAATTATTTCGAAAATAAATTTTTCAGTGAAGTCCACTGTTCAATGTCGCCCATCTTCATGGGTTACGCGCGTGTTTTGTGGTTTCTGCAGGTTATTTCCATCTTATTATTTTATTGTCTGCCATTCATTTTTGCTGATTACGAAACCGAATCAATCCCTGGGGAATCCAAATTTTCAGGCAATGCTCACGTACGCTTCTTCCGTGGTGATATACTTCACTGTGGCTATTATTATCAGATACAGAAGTGAGTCAGCTTTTGTTTGTTCTCGCATTCTGAACTTTCCGTATTTTTAAAGCTATCAAAATTATTTTTTCAGCAATAACCCTGAAGGAAACTCGACTCTTCCGCTCGCTGATGTATATTTTCCTTTCAATGCTCTGCGGTTAGCTACCGACAGAAGATCACTTTCAAAAGACACATTCCAGGATACTTTCTAACATGCTTCCTGGGAGTTCTCTCCGGTGGAGAGCTGCGGGTACGTTCTGTTCTTTTTCTATATGTAGATACATTCTTCAGATAATCACTGTGATTCGACTTTTTATCAGTTCAAAAACCAATATTTTAGGAAGAACGTGAGCAACTTACGATGGATATGCTCATTGGCACTCCCATGCTGATCTCACTCTGTTTAAACTATTTCATATACTACTTCACCTGGTAAACCTCTTAATGTCGAGTTTATTTTAAATTTATATTCATGCTCTTAAATTTCCAGCACGGAACTCCGCCGGACCTTCCAGTATCAACTCCGGTTGTTCCACGTGATGAATACGATCACTCTGGTCACTCCTGTTCACAGTTTCACCACTACTTCGACCGCGAAGAGCGATAACAATACCAATAACAATGCGTATTCCCAACTGGGAGGCATCAGGAAAAATAGTGAATCTTGATGTTCGATTCCATGAATGAATAAATTCCCCGAATCATTCCAAGATCATTTACCATGAAACAATTTGGTATAAATGTTTGCGAGATATTGCATGGAATTAGAGTTTCAATGTGCTTGAGTATGGAGGGAAGAAATCGTGATCGAAAGCGTCTGTAAAGTTCAATAAAAGATAAAATATAAAGAACATACCTGATCGGAAATTCATTGTGACTTGGCAGAAACGGCATCAGCAGCGCACAACTGAGAAACGAGATGTTTTGCGATAAAACATTGAAAATACCTTTTGTACAGCCAACGGAGGTTGTCCTTGATTGTCTCGCATGCCTGTAATGGATACTTAAAAAATGCATTGTCACACAAATTGGACTATCAGACAATCCCGTTATCAGAGCGGGTTCTTGTCACTAGTTACTCGAAGAAACATGCCTCTAGCGGACGCGAAGTAGATTGCATTCTCTATTGGCTCCTCCATAACGTCATCGTCCAGATTTGATAAATATTCCAACTCCTCTGTTGAGGGGATAGGTAGGATTCTTGCCTAGAAGAAAAATAATTGAGGTGGTGTTTACTCGAATACAGATGTTTCATTGCAAGTCTCTCAAAAACAACCCTCAATTTGAATTTGAAAAACACTCTCAATCCGACTAACCTCCATCTCACATCTTTCCTCCTCTCGGTTATCCATGAACCTACACTGTTCTGATGAATCGTCCGTGTGCGACGATTAATTTCACTTAAATATGGGAAACACAGGGAAAACGTTAATACAAATGAATATTATGAGAATGTATGACACGAATTACGAATTAGTAAAAAAAACTGGTAGAGCTTCAGTACCGTGACAACAAGATATTATAATAATGTTAATTCGAACGCAGCTCTTTTATTGGAGTGGTTGCAATGTTTACGCCTCGGTTCTACTGATCAATAAATTCCTTTCCAAACATCCCTAACATACAACTCGTGATAAAAGACGCCCAACCCTCTTCAATTTCGCCAATTCTCTTTCTCGACTGCCGGACAAGTGATAGAGCGCTAGAAATGAGGAGAGGTGTTTTGACTTGCCGACACTAGTCGCCTTTATCATACAGTGTCCCATTCAGCCAATATCAATCACTGTGTCAGAATGAAATCTCTATGTCTGTCACTTTGCTAAAGGCCAAAAACAGTTCAAAGTTGATTTTTCTGCTGATTATGGCCTATCCATTCGAAGAGGAATTCTTGATTTTTCGTGATTGCCGATAAGATCGTGTTTTTATGCGAATCGAAGGATACTGATGCCGACATGAAACGAATTCTGGTAGGCAAACTCAGGGACGGAGAGGCACGCCCACTTTCTGTATCAATGAGCGTGTATAAGGAAGCTTAAATATTTTATCAACTGTCTTATTCGATGACAACATCAACAGTCCCTGTTGCCCACCGAGCAGGGTGCGAACTGGCACGCGTAGGGAAATCCGATCTGGCAGCTGCCCGCGCCCCTGCAATTAAATATTGCGTCCAGATAAATGTTCATAATGCCTGTTTCCATACCATTGAAGGACCGTAGTTGTCCTATCCACGTAGGCACAATTGGCCACTGCAGCAGTGCTCGGTTCGTCGACAGCCCAGTTTGTGTATGGGTTGGTGGACTGAAAAAGACTGGCTACTTGGAGTACGAAGGATATTTCTGTTTGGTTGGAACTCGTTTCTAAGCAAGTAAATCCGTCAATTCCCCACCTCATCCTCCCATTGCCATGCGCCATGATCCGACTTCGAGTAGCCAATCCAGTAAAAGTCCGACTTGGACGATACCATAACTGAAAAGGGGTAAATCTTTTATTGAAATTCTAACGACACTTCATCCATGCGAAATGGCTTACTTTTCTGCACAAAATGATTCTTCGCATCATCGTGAATCGTTGTGAGCATTCCTCCGTTGGTCGAGCATGCTGATTTCGCCTTACTGAAGGGATCATGCGCGCCCGGGGCTGGCTTGTAGCAACCACCTGAAATAAAAATATTTCATATTACATGTATTAAAAAATGTATTCGGTTAATTGATGAGTAAATGGAAGCTCACCGGACGCTTTCAGTGCCGGATCTGCTCCTCCGTAAGGAGTCTTGTTGGGCTGGCAGAAACAGTTCGCTGAAATAATGTTGATTTATTTGTGCGATTGAATAATGAATGAAACCTTTGCAAAAAGCTTGAAGCAACGCGGTGTTACTCGTGTTTTCGGAGAAGAAATATCCGAGTGAAGCGAGGTGATTCAATTCCGCTTTCTCAATTTCTCCATTTTTCAAGAAATCTGGAAATCATTCTGTTATAAAAATACGATTATTTTTGACTCACTACTAACGACAATGACTCCAGCGTCATCTTTGAATGCATTTATTGAATTGACGTCATTTTTACTGGAAAAATTTTTTTGGTAGGTGAAAAAGCACTATTTACTCACTAATCCGAGTCAGTCATGAAGTAGATCACTTGGCGGGCGTTTGTTCTGTCCGGATTACTCATCAGACCATCACTGAACATGTCGAGTGCAGCCTCGAAGGCGCTGAATATGAATTTTCAAAAATATTTATTGAAATTACAAAATTATTTCTGCTGAAACTTACTAAACGATGTTGATTTCCCTGACTCCGTTATCGACCGTGACCTTGCCTTCGACCCTATCTGCTTTGGTCAAGTTGAGATTGTAGAGGACCTGACGAAACGAAATTCACATCCTTTTTTTTCGTCTATTATCGTTTATTTTCCCACGCTATCAACCTGCACAAACCTTGGCATCCGTTCCCATCGCGATCATTCCTACTCTCGTATAGAATGGAGCAGTGGAGTCAGTGATGAGATTGCTGACGATGGACTCGGAAAGAGCAGTGGCCTAGAATTCGCACAATTATCTCGATATTTTTTTTATATTTTTCCCATTTACAAAAATGCGATGTTTATCCTGCTGTGGGATGCTAGCTCAAACATAGTTCAAAATCAGCACACCTTATCCAACGAATCCTGTCCCATAGCTTCGGATGCATCTAGAACGATAACGATATCCAGCCAGATCCCGTTGTACGACCAGCCGACGGGAGCACCGGATGCGTCAATGGAGCAGTCGCAGTAGGGATCTAGCAACAAATTTATTATTTTATTTTTTACGATCTCTTTTGTTTCTTGAAGTTTCTAGGGAAAATTTGTTGCAAGGACAACATGATTCAAAAGCAAATACCCTGGCTTAGAGGCGCAGCAGTCGGTTGAGTAGATGGTGCTGGAAGCTTTTTTTATTGTTAATATATCTTCAGAACAAATGAAACCTTTACTATCGATCGCGATCTCGATTATAATGTTGTCCTGACTGTTCCAAATTTCTGAGGGTTGCTTCCTCTTGGGATCGTAGTGAACCTGCAATTATGTATGCAATTAGCGGAAGACAAAATATTTTTCAATCGTTATTAAAATTTGAAAGATACCTCAAAGAACGACGTGGTAAACTTTTCTGTATGCGATCCGTTGTAATACCTGAAAGAAATCTTCAAGAAATGATTCCACTAGTCTTCTCACTTGAACTCCGGTCCACCCCACGATTTCTGGAGCACAATGGATCCAGTGTTAGTCGGGTCAAAGTTGAGTTGCATGTCGACCGTCACGTCGTGTGATTCCCTGCAATATCTTTTTTTTTGCTTTATAACTCCATATTTTTCCCTCTATTTTTTATTGTATTTGATCTATTTGTTTATTCTAGAAAAAGTATTTTACTAACCACTCTCCAATCAGCACGAATGCTCCCTTGTCACTGCCCTCCATATTCTGCAGATCATCACTTCTGCCACTCGTGAGAATGGCAATGCGGTCGCCCGGTAGCACCATTGTCACTGGAAATTAGAATATCGACTAAAAATTGTCAGAACGAAAAATTAGTCTCTTCATTCCAGGTACTCCCTAGCGGAGATGGTATTATTGAGAAAATACGACAAAAATTTGATAGAATTGGTCATTGATATTTGTGGATTGCATGGGTTGAGAACAGATATGCTTACTCGCATCCAGCTCCAGCACACTCGAGCACTCAATCGTCATCTCCACTGAGTGATCGCTGTCAATAGTGATGACGTTATCGAAAGAGAACAACCAGTCGGGGAGAGCGTCGCAACTGGATGTAAATGTGAATTTGTTTACACGAGTCTCGATTTAGCCATGTATTTTTGTGAGTATTTTGCTCCTACACTCAAAATTCTAGATTTTTTATACCTCCACATACCTCCACGATTTCATCCAAAAAATATCCTCCTTTCCATTCACTCCAGCACCCGTTGAGACAGTAACGGTTCCCTCTCCCACACATCTTCTCTTATGCAACCACATGCCCGCTTGAGGCACCGCGAACACGTGTCGGCCGTATAGGCGGAATCGCTGCTCCTGGAGATTTTTTTCGAGTATATCCTGTCCTTGCTGTGGCCTTTCTCTCTCTAGACAGCATGAGGGAAGACAGGAAAATGGCTAAAAACTGAAACTGAAACTGCCGGGTGCAATCATGGCGAAACGGTCAATATTTGCTATCAAATTCGTACCTCTTTCAACGGTCTCACAAACGTCGGAAGGTCGGAGGTGAGGATGAGCGTGAACTCTTGCGAGCAGTCCAGCACGACAGCGCCTCCAAAAGAGTACATTCCAATTTTTTTAATGAACAATGTAACCAGCAGCGTAGTGAATATTTCGTGAAATATCTACTTACTTTCAGCAAAGAAGTCCCACGGATTCTCCATCTTCACATTCTCGATGCAGCTCCCGGCTCCGGTGGCAATGTCGTGAAAACTGCAAGTTTGATCTTTGATCTCTCTTCTCTGATAATGACTGTGAAAAAAGAGATCACCTCGTGTAATACTTGTCCGCCTGCGCGTACACCTTCTCCAGTTGGTTCCAGTTTGTGAACTGCAATAGTGTTTTATTTGGAATATCTTTGATAATTTCTCTTGCAGAATACTTTCTTAAAATTGTAACAACATGAATATAATAATGGATCAAAGATAAAGTCAGTATGAACAACGAACGCGTTCTTGAGTTACGACGCATGCGTAGCGTGTGTTCTGCGTAAACGTCGTGTTGATGAGCTGAAAGGCACACAAATTTGTCGAAATGAACTGAAAAAAATCGATGCTTACCCTGTACCGAACCTCCTCGCAGGAATAGACGGACGCCTCGACGAATCGTGCAAAAAATAACACGAAGATCAGCACTTGTAGTAGCCGCAAATTTCCCATGCTTCTGAAAGTATTAGGTTGATGCAAAAGTTTCTTAACGCCGTAATTACGAATGTATTGCTCTTGTAATGAATCAGACCCAAATTCCCATAAAATGGGAACTAGGTATGGGCACGAGGACAATAACCATACATTTGAATTGGCTCAAAGCTGCTTGGTATTTGAGGAAAAAAATCGGAAACCAAAATCATCGAAAACATGACATTTTGGATATGTTCATTCACATCGCATTATTTTCAAAATAAGTGATCCCTGAAGTCTCACCAATATTAGAGGGATTGGGGAAGGGTTACTGGTTAGAATGACGGTGAAAGATTGGGCAAATGATTATCATACGGAACTGTGGACCGCCAAAAGTGGGTATTTCGATCACCGATTTACGACACACAACTTTCAAAACAAGTAACTCAAGGATGGTATTTTCCATAATCTTCTAAATAGTATTTTGAACCTATTAGGAAAGCAACTTTAATATGCAACACATTTGGGATCTCTAGGTCCATCGAGAAAAATTTTATTCAAGAATTTATAAAATGACAGATTTTTGCACAACCCTATGGTTTGAAGATGTGGTATCTTGAGAAGGATGTTTTCGTTAGAGTTGACTTTCCACATCAGTTGTGACATATTATGAATGTACTATGTGTCAGTGGTTAAGATTTGAGTATATCTCAGTTAGTCATAGAACACTGGCTCGATTAAAAGTGTGCGAAAAATCGCGCTACTTTGGCTTTGATTTGATCTCGAATCGGCCTCAGTTATCAAACAGAGATTCTAACATGCTGGCTATATAGAGCATTCAAGTGGTCATTCATAATGAAAAACCGTGACTTGAATGACCAAGGAATAAGGAAGTTACAAGCCATAAACTATCGAGATAAAAACGTTAAGAAACTTTTGCATCAACCCGATATCACATTCTAAAAGGTGAAAAAAGGAAATTTGCTTACTTCATGCACTACCAGAAGGGTTTTATACTGATCTTTCTTTATCGCTGTGAGATGATGGCTAAGATGACCACCAATGATGCATGCTCTTCCATTCAGATGAACCTTTGCTGATACCGATCTTTCGATCTCTAGTGATAACAGTGTTGAGCTTGATCAGTCGCGATCATATTTCGTCATGTTTCTGTAGAGTATTCCTTCTGGGTTTCGTCACTATCTATCATCTACTTTTTTCTTTCATGTTGCAAATTTTAGACATTTGTTCATGCTCATTTATTTTGAATTCGTGAAATTAGCTTTCATTACGAATTTGCACAATCATTCCACACGGTAAGTCTCTAATTTTTTATCGGAATGTACAAAAAAAATGAAACAGGTAATATTACAAAGGGAGAAATACAACATTCGTGATTGGCTTTCTGAAGATTTTTCGAAAAATCCTTCCCTCCGAGGCGTTTTCCAGGAGCATCCTCATCTCGTTAGCATGGTACTACCCCGAATTGTAAATTTTTTTTTGGAAATGTATTTTTTGGAAATAATTTTTAAGAAAATTCATTCTGGAAATGCAAGTTTTGGAAAGCGCCGATTTGTAAAAATCGTTGTAGAAATCGCTTTTTCGGAACCGTAGTTTGGGAACCGCCATTTAGTAAATTTCATATTGGAAATACCGTATTGTAAAGTTTTTCACGGAAATGCCGTTTTGTAAATTTTTTTATGGAAACGCGGTTTTGTAAATTTTTCTATAGAAATTACGTTCGTTAATTGCTTTCATTAAATTTTCAAGTTTTTTTTATTTTATTTTTGTTGAATTACTTTTTATCATTGATTTTCGAAGCAATACATGCCCGCATGTGCTGCAATGATTTTTTAAAATTGTTTTTGATGCAACTCTGCAAAAACAACAAGAACAAGACAATAACGGATTCAACAAAAGGAACGTATTTACATAAATAATATCATACAGTTCAGAAATGCGTTCGTTTTGCTGAATAGTTTTGTTGGTTTTTCTTGCTATTTCCACTTCTTTTTGAATTATATTATCAATATGAACTTGTATTATCGCAAGAATACTGTAATACGACTGTTTTTATGTACGGTACTATTGTAATACCGTCATAATAATGTCAGCAGGTCATGAGGGTTTTGCGAAAATCAAGCGAAAAAAATAGAAGAAAAAATAAAAAGTGATGTTTGAATTGCAAAATCCATAAAAAGAATTACAAGGTGGCATTTCTATAAAAAAATTTACAAAACCGCGTTTCCATAAAAAAATTTACAAAACGGCATTTCCGTGAAAACCTTTACAATACGGTATTTCCAATTTGAAATTTACTAAATGACGGTTCCCAAACTATGGTTCCGAAACAGCCGTTTCTGAAAAGTCGATTTCCAGAATTTTTTTTCCAAATTTGATCTTTACAAAAAATCTTTTTCTAAAACGGAATTTCCAAGAAAAAATTTACATTTCGGGGTAATACCGTTAGCATGCCCTTCAACGAGGACAGTCAATCGATACGAATAGAATCATAATAAAACTTGGAAACAATAGGTATTACTCACGTGCTTTCCTCCAGCTAATATAAACGCGCATCTTGATTCGCCTCTGCACGTGAGCACAGGCTTCGTGCATCCATTCTGTGCAACTGTAATATTACATTTTCTTCAGACTCATAAATTACAACTTCAAAGAGCAAGTATTACCTGGGCGAACGGTAGACATGTCTGCCCTCGTGGGCACTCAAAGGCCAGCACTGCTGCCGGGATAGGGCTGCAGTTGAGGCAGCTATCTGAAAGGATAGTTCAAGATAATGCAATTATCAAAGGTCAGAGGCGAAAATCCTGGCTATTGCTATCCCGAGGTCATTGGTGGCCCTCGAATTCCAAACGTGTCAGTGATAATCGGGCAACTTCTCAAAAAATGCTAACTAACCTGGAGTCGAGGGAACCGATGGCATTGACCCTGAATGTGTGGCGAAACAGGCCGATGCCGTCGGCACCATGTCGATGAGCAGTACATATTCTTCCTCCAAGTGGAACTGTCAACCACCTGTCCCCTCCCCCATAGACAGTCATTATCCATTTCTTTCCATCCTTTCCATTCAAGGATTGCAGTTATCCCAACCAGTCTTGGAAGATGAAATTAATGTGCAGCAAGAAGAGACTGTCATAATGCGCATTCCGAGCCCATTTCCCTCTATGGGTTCGAGAGGGACTACGAGAGAGTGAGCGATAGCGAGAGAGCCCTATATGAGCGAAAGGAAAAAGGACAAAAACGGTAATGACCGGCTCTGGAAAGTGATCGCCCCCAACCCTCCCGCGGAACATTGGACCAACATTTCCCCTGAATTCCCGGGATCTTTCAATGCATTTACAAAAATGACTGTCGGTTATATCAAGACAACAAACGTTCATAATTTTTCAATCGAATAAAAAACATCTCTTATTCATCCTCTTACTCAGTTGGGATACAATCGATGCATGCTTTCAGAGTAGATTCGGTCAATCTCGTTGAGGTCTGTATTATTATTATTATTATTATTATTATTCAATTATTACTATTTACATTTCTATTATAATTGTTATAATTCTAATTATCTATTCCTATGACTATTATTCCAACCGTCATAAATCTCTACCCTCAGCCTCACACAATACACCTCAAGAGAGGTACGGTCAGTCCGCGGGGGACAGAGCACCCCCACCCGTTCTCCCGAAGGATCAAGGGCAGGACTGACCGGAAGGCACTAGGGACAGGGAGAAAGAAGGTAAGAGGGAGGGAGTGACAGAGCTCGATTGACCCACAACCTCAAAAATCTCAGCGATCACTTCAAATCGTGGTCCAAACGGAGAATTCTCAGGATATGGGTCGTATCGAGGTGGAAACCCAATCCCAGATCAATATGCAGCGAGTACCAATTCAATTTTGGTAGTCCCGAGCAAATTGATCATGAGGAGACTGAGGTGGGAAGGGGTGGGGAGTAGGGCGAGGGAGGATCCTCAGATCCTAGAGGGTACTGGGGAGAGAGGCTGAGTAAGGCTGACGACCGAGGGCTGGGGAGTCCGGGGCATCGGCAGCGAGGGAGAGCGAGGAGGGGCAGAAGGGAAGAGAAGGGAAGAGGGGAGGCTGGCGGCTGAAGATCGGAGGCGACTGGCGGAGTGGAGACTAGAGGAGACTTCCGAACTGGCGACTAGACGAGAGACGACTGATACCTCCTTCCCAAACCGTCCGCCTTATATAGGCCCCGGCTGATCTACTCGGACGCATCCGAGTAGATCAGCAGGGGCCTATATAAGGCGGACGATTTGGGAAGGAGGTATCAGTCGTCCTCTCCTAGTCGCCTCTTCCTCTGCCTCGTTAGTCGCCAGTCTGCTCTTCTGCCCCTCCGCCCCTCTCTGTCGCTACTCTCTCGGATAGGAGGACCCTCGCTGACCCTCTTCCTCCACCCAGTCTCTCTCCTCTAGTCGCCGATACGTCAGTCTCCCTTCCCCTTCCATCCCCAGTACCCTCTCGGATCGGAGGACCCTCCCTGACCCTCTTCCTCCACCCAGTCCCTCCCCCCAGTCCCTCCACCTCCAGTCGCCGATACGCCAGTCTCCTCACCCCTTCCATCCCCAGTACCCTCTCGGATCGGAGGACCCTCCCTGACCCTCTTCCTCCACCCAGTCCCTGCCGTCCAGTCGTCAATACGCCAGTCATCCCTCCCCTTCCATCCCCAGTACCCTCTCGGATCGGAGGACCCTCCCTGACCCTCAATCCTCCACCCTACCCTCGAGCCGCCGATACGCCAGTTTTCCCCTTCCCCAGTACCCTCTAAGATCTGAGGACCCTCCCTGACCCTCTTCCTCCACCCAGTCCCTCCCCTCCAGTCGCCGATACGCCGATCTCCCCACCCCTTCCACCCCCAGTACCCTCTAAGATCTGAGGATCTTCCAGTCCCCTATGCCTCTCCCCCATCTATTCCCTTCCTGTCTAGTCATCGGCACGTCAGTATCCCTTCTCCCTCCATCGCCACTACCCTGTAGGATCTGAGGATCGCCCCTCACCCTGGCTCCCCCAACCAATCCCTTCCCTTCCCTTCCCCCTAGCTACTCGATACATCCCTTATCCTCAGAATCGTATGTCTGATCACGAAATGATGTGATCAGGTACCTTTTCTGAAGATGAGGGTTCGAGTCGGCTCCCCTCCCATCACAACTACCTTCTATCCCTCCCTTCTCTTCCCTTTCCTTGCTACTCCATAGATCCCTTGACCTCAGGAACACATTGCGATCACGAAATGATGTGATTACGTGAGGTTTTTGAAGGTGAGGGCTTCGAGTCGGCTCCCTTCCCATCCCAACTACCGCCTTTCCTTCCCGTTCCAACCCTTGCTAGTCTCCCTATCCTCAGTAGGATCTGAGGATCCTCCCTGGCCCCCATGACTCTCCCCCATACATTCCCCTCCTTTCTAGTCGTCGATACGTCAGCCTTCCTCCCCCTCCATCACCACTACTCTCTAGCATCTGAGGATCCTTCCTGACCCCGGTTCCCCACCCTTTCCCATTCCTTCGAATCCATCCGTTCATGCTCATCTATATCGACAAACGACAAAACGTGCGTTCTTAATCAAGTGGGACACAATGGACAAACGCTCATGCACAAGAATAGATTCGGCCAATCTCGTTTCACTATCAGCAGAATATGGTCTCGGTTCTGCAAACAACATTGCTGAACCGAAAGTTGCCATTGTACGAGCGCCACTCATTGCCGGCGGGCATGCACGTAGAGTAGAAGTTGGCCACCCCATCGCGAGTTCCGTCGCGCGCATCGACGACGAGTATATTGTCGTACTGGAAAGAATGTCATTCGCATACAGATTTATAAGGAAATCAAGGCAATGGGCCTGCAGAATGATCTTACCTCATCTTTTAGCACGCAGCACCTTTTTTCATCAAATAATCCCTTCGAAATAGAAGATTATTCTACATAATATGATGATTGAGAAGGAAATCCTTACCATAATAGACGGACATCTATTGCCCATCGACGGGCCTGTACACGTGAATGTTCGCCGTGTGCATCCATTGACGAGTGTACTCGATTCGGTCAGCACGTTCGGACTTATCATGCTTGTGGTGATCCAACTCTGTTCGCACTCTTGGCATCCTGTGAAAGTGGAGGCTGTTTCAATGTCATTGAGATTTGACGAAACAATTCTGAAACACTGCGCTCTAAATAAACCCGAACACGTCTATTAAAAAAACTCCGAATAAAAAGCTATCGTGTTTACCTAACTGGTGCAATTGAAAACCCCATCTAAAATCCTTCACAATGACGCTTCGTACAAAAATAACGCACTGAATTTGCACTCTGCTTGTGTGATGGGAGTACCCGAGTAGAGCCAGGCGGTTCCATCTGCGTTACACGTTGCAACCAGCGTCGTTGCCCCTGTTCCCGAGATCATTCCAGCTGTGTTGAACTGGAAAGGAGAATGGTGGCTATATTGATAAAAAAGAGTGCATAGCAGGTCAGATGGCTGTACCTTGATATAAGTATCGGTCCTCATGCCCTCACAAGTTAGCGTCCGTTGCTTGCAACCGCTCACCACATCCGTGATATCATTGGCGAAGCCGGGATTTCCAACAGGTCCAGAAGGGATCGAGATCATGCCTTGGGAGCACAATTGACACACTGAAAGAGATGTTGGTTCAAGGCAACAACATGGAAAGGAGCATAATAATAGTTTTGTTGCCAAATAAACGGAAAAACAGAACAATCTGACACGAATCTCTGAGATTTTTTTGTTTTGTATTTTAAAAAAATTCAGTTGTGGAAATGTGGATCTTTTAGAAGTTTTAAAGAAGGCGTCCCACGAATATTTGGCTAACTGAGTTCTCGATGTGAGCTTGTGGGTCGCGGCCACCCAATAACACTTTCGAAACTCCCATGTTTTCAATTTTCGTTTGAACTGAGATACGAGCAGTTGGCTGCGCGCCAAGTGACCCTGAAAAGCAGGCAACGAGCGTGAGAGCGTGCGGAATGAGGAGAGCGCCCCTCTCATCCCTCACTTTGCATAGTCGCCCGCGCGGTTCCTTCTTTAAGGAAAGAACTTACATCTGCACGTTGCTTGTGTCACCGTTGCGACGATATAGGTCCAAGCCGTATTCGCAGCGTTGCATTTCAGAACAAGTGTTGCGGGACCGGCAATTGTGCCCGAAACGTAGTCTATCTGAATTTCTTTTATAATATTTCGAACAAACAACTGATTTGATCGACCAGATAAATTGTATCTCGAAACCAAAAGAAAATAGCGGATAAAATCACCTCTGCAGGGCAAGTTAGTGTTCGCGTGAGGCATCCATTTACAATGGAGGTGATTTCAGTGAAGCCGGAAGATACAGTAACCAGGCTCGGATCGCATGATACGCAGACTGAAAAGGAAATATTTTGCACTATATTTGGCTTTTCTTCTCGAGGGATGGCTTCGCAAGAAAAGGTCGCATCATGTCCCGTACGCTCGAAAGGCGAGGCATTACTATATCTCAATGACACAGCAAAATAACATACGAACTGGCGGCATTGTCGCTGGAGAAGTTGGTACGCAGGCTTCTGCATGCCCCAAGGAAGCGGAAAGGAGTAGCAGGGACAAGATCATGGTTGAGAATAGAAACTCTTTGATCTGCAGAGGAGGAATTAACGGGGGGCAGTAAGAATTATATGTGATAAGTTTCCGTACAATGAGTAGTGTGCATTCTCCTCAATTCCTTTCCTTCTCACACGAGGAAGTTCAGCGGTTCCACACACATCCAAATGCTCAGCTCAAGGTGAAATGATCAAGCGAGAACGTTGATGAACCAATTAGGTCAGTGAACAACTTTCACACTTGCTGCGATGTGTCGATCCCTGGATCAAATAATTTCAGAAAAAGCCCAAGAAATTACATAAAATAGATAATTATAAAATATAAGTGATACCTTTATGGATAGATGGGATCTGATACCGTTACGGTTGAGTTTTGTAAGGAAGAGAGCTAATATTATATTCGATCTAATTTTTTTCTCCACTTTTAACTACTCACCCACATTTTGCGTGATATCTCGCCTCTCTGACCGGTGAGAAAATGCGTGAAAAGGAGAGACACCTCTGTTCGCAGTAGACATATTAGGGATGGCAAAAATAGCCCAATGCATTGTCTCAGACAATTTCATTCCGAACTTTTCGGATCGGTTGAGTCTCAGACAATGAATTGTCCCAAATTTGGGACACCAAATTGTCTCAGACACTAAAGTGTCCCAACTAAAAATGGCGACAATGATAAAGCAGAAAAATATTTTTGAAAATTTCTTTTTCATTTTGCATCACAAATAACACAACCATTTCACCGAACTACATTATTCTATCGTATTTCAACCAGAAATTTTTAATTTGCTTATGTTTCACGATTCCATAAAAAAGCAAAAATATTTAGTGACGTGTCCAAAATCCAAAATATCTCAATTTCGAGAGATCATTTCTCTCTCCCACTCATTCCTGACTCTCAACTCGAGAAGGGATTGGTCGGTTCAGACACTTTTTGCCATCCCTAAGACATATCTACTGCGAACAGTTTATCGTGTGTTGAGATCCTTATCTGAACCATTGCTCTCCCAAGAAGATGCGGAAATCGCGTGCAATGGTTTCACCTCTGATGCACATCTCGAGATAATAAGGTCAAATGAGAAAAGGAAAGAAAAAAGGGAACGCTAGGTTCATATCATACGATCGTGAGCTCTTCTCATTCTATTCCTTTCACACATACTATCATGATACTTCCAACCTTCCTGCTCCCTACTCTATCACTGATCACACAAGTCATTAGCGACATCGACAATGTTCCTTGCGAACCCACCAGTGGAATCATGACACCAGATTCAACTGCAACTCCCTCGGAGACTATCGTATCTTCGCGCCAGACTGATGTACCCTTCACTAAGTCCAGAGTGTCAGCTCCGGGGACTTCGTTTCAACGTATCGACGTCTCAAATGGCCAGATGACCGTTGGAAAACATCGCATCTTCAAAAGGCAGACCTTTTTGGGAGGATGCCAGAATTATCAGCTTAGTCGGGTAAGTGAAGTATACTGTTTACTAGTGGCAGTGTATTGACATTTTTTATGACTTCGTTACGTTCTCGTGAGAAGCATGCGAAACAAACTGACAGTTAAAAAATGGACAACTCATGGCTGATCAACATACAAAAAAGTTACAAGGTTACAAGAAACAATTTCAGATCATGGGACACGTTGTGGGCTCGTTAACACCGAGCAATCGGATGAGGCTAGGAGATGTTGCTCAGGTACGGTACTGCACTAGTAATATAGACTAAGTGAGTTACCAATAGAGTTGCACGACGGTCTGCGGCAAAAAAACTTTACTTTCTTCGCTTTTTTGCTTTTGTTTGCCTTTTTTGACATTTTTTTACTTTTTAAATCCTTTTAAAACTTTTTTGCCAACAATTTCTGGGTTCCGATACCAAACCAACCCAAAAAAATTCCAGGTACTTCAACAATTTGTGCAGCGAGCAACTGGGAGATCACATGAGATTATCATGGGAAAGGGCGATATGATGGTAGCATCCCATCTCATGAGCGAGTGGGGAAGTTGCAAGTGAGTTTCAGTTCACTAATTGTAATGATATTCTGAATTTTTGAACAGAAATGTAATCAGTTCTGAAAAAAATACCATTCATGTTCTTCAAATATTCTTCAGGATGCGAATTGGCGAATACTACACAACTGTCTACGAGACGCCGGTTCAGTACAATATAAACAACATACAGCAGGAGCAGATTCTTTCGAATATCGACTACGGAGAAAATCTGGGTCAGTGTTTGGTTTGTGGCAATTCCGTGTTACATCCGACAGGGCAGATTTATCTTTTCTTTCTCAGTATGAGCACAAATGTGTTCAAAAGTTTCGTTATTGAATGCATTTAAAAATCAGTTATAATGATTCAAAAAGAATGCATGACAAATACATGTGAGAACAATCGTAATAAACCGATTTCAAGTGGCTCAGGATATTCGGGACAACTTCCATTTCCGTTTAGGCTGTACGCCCCACTGGTAAAATTTTACTTCTTATTTCTCAGAAATATTTTGATCTCTTTTCGCAATTCATGAAAACTGGTAGAATACATCGAACTTATCTTTTCCTTGAATCGCGCAAACGGGAGGTTTTACAAAAGACATTTGCCGAGAAAGTGCGCGTCTCTTTTTATCACATGCTCTCTCGCCCGCTCGATTAGCGAGAGAGTGTGCTCATTGAAGAGATGGCGTTCTATTGCTCTTCAGGAAGCATTTTTCGATGGTTTGAATGTTGATGCAGCAGCTTTTGTCGGCGCCGGAGGTGGAGGGGCTTGCTTCTCGGGAGATTTGGTCGTCGAAACGCTTGATGGACCGAAGCGAATTGACCAAATGAAGACGGGCGATGAAGTGATGAGTGTGGAAGAGGGAATGGGCATTGTGAGTTTTTAAGGAATTATCATCCTTCTTCATCAATTTCGTCCGACAACGCACAATCATTTCGATAATTTTGCAGATCATTTTCTCGCCAATAATCATGTTTATTCATCGCGATGAGCTACGGCTGGCCGAATTCAACGTTATCTTGCTGGTATGTTTGAATCTTTCATCACATCTTGCTAAATACTGTCTCAAATTATCAATGCCAGGCCAACGGCGATTCTATCAAGCTCACAAACGATCATCTAATTCAAGTATTCGATTGCGAGAACGCAGATACGCTTCGACTCGTGAGGTGAGGTGTTGTGATACAAAGAAATGTGAACATGATTTGATAGTTGTTGTGCGAATTCAAAATTCTAAAGCTTTAGTTGTTGTTTTCATGGAAGACTTCTAGGCAGAAACAAAATTTAAAAAAAACTTATCAATCTTCATTTTCAGAGCCATGGAAGTCTCGAATGAGCACTGCCTTATAACAGTTCGATCACCTTTTCGAAAGATAAGCATTGGCCGAGTTACCAACGTCACTAAGGTTTGCTACCTTGAACTCTACATTTAAAATGGGCACACGGGTGCTGAACAAATTGGATTTCTTGAGAATAATAAATTTGGATCGATTATGATTGAACGCAAACACTTGAATGGGTTCAGATGATGCCATAATTCTTTATCTTGTATGATAGCTAATAAATAATTTTACATTTTAGGTATTCGAGCTGGGTATCTACTCTCCCTTGACATCAACTGGAGATATCATCGTTAACGGAGTTCTTTCCTCTTGTCATTCCAATCTGGCCTTCAAAACCCTCCAGCAGTCTCTATTCAACGGCTATCGATATCTATACCGCTTATTATCATTCATCCTTCCCGACGAAGGTCAACTTCCAATTGGTCTAACCACGATAGCAAGCGCACTTGATTTGTTCATTCCAAGCAAGCCTATATTTATCTGATACAAGACATCTGTTGTTGCTGTTGTTAATAAATATATTCAATCCTTGATCTCTCCACCGTTTCTGTAATAAAATAATACTGCAATGCGTGTCGTCAGTTCAAAGTGTTCTCTGCGGAGAAAGAATTAGCGATAGAGTGTGAGGAGAGGAGAGACCCGAGAAGTTGCGCTCAAGATTGATTTGTGGAGGCACGCCAGAGGTAGTAGTGTGAATGAGAGATTCTCGCCAGAGGGGAACAGGGGACGCGGCGAATGAGTCATCGATGCTCGCCATCTCCTTCCCCTCTCTCATTTCGTATCTTTGCATTGGCCGAGTGAGCTCTCCTTTCTCATCAGTGAGTTTTCCCTTTTCTTTTCAATTGATTGGTGCCGATTTATTCCATTTTATTTTGGTCCGAAATCGTGCTGCGGGTCACTGAAGGAATATCTCAATTTTCTCGGACAGTCTTTGTTAACTCCATTCAATTCAGTGCTCGCTTCTCTCATCTTCGCTCTTCTTCTCTTCTCGTCCGCTGCCTCCCGCGATCCTGTCAGTTGATCTTTGATCTGACAGTTGATCTTTGATCTCTCGAGCTCCCCATAAGATCATTTCACATTGATGGAGTACTGTATTCCTTATTCAGGATTGTTACTGGCTCGGAACCGCTCCGGTTTGCGGCGATAACTACTGTCCTCAGGTTTCGATATTCCCCGACTTTCTACCTCATTCGCTTTCTAGCCTCTCTTACTGATGAGAGCATATCACGGATTTCCTGTAAAAGTGTAGCAAAAAGAGCTCTCATTTCCACTAGGAAAAACTTTGGGTCTCCGATTTCGATGAAAGTTGGTTAGTGGGTACCCATGGGGGTCTAAAGAAGACCCGTCTACTTGGTTTGGTCAATTATCGATTTTATC